>VZSZ01009866.1:726948-748821 GCA_013398815.1 Ibidorhyncha struthersii
CTTGCTTTAGAAAGAGCTGCTGACTGAGTCAAAAACTGGATTTTTTGCGAAGGCTTTCCTGCTTCCCTTTTTACAGCAAGCCAAAAATATTTACGTAAATATCTCTTATTTAGGATTTAATCTGCGGCATTAACATTCCTCGCAATGGGCTTGGTGCAGCGCTGCAGAGGAATGAACTCCAGGCAGCGACCGAGGCAAAGAACTAGAAATAAACACCAAACAATAATCCAGTTTATTCTGGGAATTAATTTCCCACCTCCCGTCCCTCTCCTTATTAGAACCCCTTTGTTAGTCTGTTAGATAACTTCCTATGCCGCAAGGGAGCTGTTGGAGGTTTAAGAGCTCCTGCTGCCACTCCATCCTGGTGGGGTGTGAGCTGCCCCAGTGGCCGCCGAGGGGAGTTTTGCCATGTACCGTGGGGGTAAAACAGCATTAGACCCTTTGCGAAGGCTTTTCCACCCTCCCAGCAGCGTTGCCATGTGCTTGGTGGTGGCTTTGTCACCTCGCAAGGAGGAGGAGTGCCTCCAGACTCGCTCTTCAGCCCAGTGTCCCCCCGCAGCTGGCGGTGCTGGGGCTGAGCCCCCTGCCCTTTGCTCTGCACCCTGTTTGCACGCAGATCTTGCTCCTGATGCTAATTTTCCCTAAAGGATAAAACGAAAATGTCTCATGTAAGTGACTCAGGGCAGCTGTATGCACCAGCTCCTTACCCGCTGTGGACCAGCACAGCTCCACTGACTTCCCTGCTCATTTACACCCAGCGTCGCTCCCGATGGTGCCAACTGCCTGCGAAAACCAGCCCTCGGGCCAAATCCCTGCAGCTGGCACAACATGTGGAGTGTGCCCCGGGTCTGGTCGAGGCACAAGGCTTGGCCAGCGGCACCCTCGCCTCTGCTCAGCGTCCCGCCTGGTACCCAGGGGCTTCCTCACTCAGGGCTGAGCGCTGCTGAGCGCCCCCCCGCCTTGCTCTGTTCGGGTTGAGCTCTCCGGAGGTGAGCAAGAAGAAGGAGGCAATATGCTGATGAATGGAAATGCTGGAGGTTGTAAAGTCTGAAAATATCCTGTTTATGAGTATCATCAGCGATAAGGATGCTATTGCTCTGCTGGGCAGGCCAGGGACTGGCTCTCTGCTTTTCTGTAAGATGCCAAACAAGCAGTTTCTGGAATCCCCCCTAAGCCCGGCTCCCGGTGTATCCAGCTTTTAAGTTCCTGAAATGATGTTTTGTCTGTGTGGGTTTTGCAGACCCCTGGAAAGCCACCAAATCCTTTTTAAAAGGGCAGAGAAAAACAATTAAGAAAAGCAAAGCCTGCTGTCAGGAGTTTTAGTTTCACGGTAGGGAGAGCTGCTTCTCCCCTGGGAAATGTAACCAGGGAGAACAAAAGTGGTGGAGAAAATACTCTTATGAAAACATATTTTTCAGAAAATACTTGGGTTTACTGAATCTTTTTTGTTCCTGATTAATCGAGTATTGCAGTTTTGGTTACATTTCAGGGAATTTTCACCATCTACTACACTACTGATGGCTGATAAGGAGAGGATAAACCACGCAAAGACCCCAGTGGCTGAGTTTTGCTGTCTTTCAGGATGTCTGCCAAGATAGGCTGCTAGTGAGCTAATCACGTGCAGTTTAATTGCATACAGAAACACTTGCATTTTAAGCTTTGTGCTAGAGTTCAGTGTCAAGACATGAAGTCCCACCCTCAAAAGCATCTGGGCAGAGGAATACACCCAGAATTACTGCACATCTATCACTTCTATCTGAAACATCTAAGAAAGCTTCAGCCACTGCAGCATCTAGCTTCTGCTGTCAGTTCACCCAGTGTATTATCTGGATTTTTCTGACCTGAGCCCACAGAGCAGCTCTGATGCTGTCCCAGCAGCGAGCTGGCTTTTCAACAGCTAGCATGAACCAACCCCTGCCACCACACGTGCGTTTAGAAGTAAGCTACAAGCCAACGAAACAAGCACAAAACAACCAAAAAGCACGTAAACATCCCAGTGTGTTTCTTCCTGAAAGGAAAAAAAGGCAGAAGCAGACCAGAAGCAAATAAGTGAGGCAGATGCTCATCACGGCACTTAACGCACAACTGAAACAGGACCAACACTACAACAACAGATGCAGTGCAAGAAGCAGTATAAAACTGGGTTCTCTTGTAAAGAGAAGCTCTTTACAAGGAATCTTCAAAACACAGTCATTAACCAGTGGCAGCTGTTTACTAGAAGAGATTATTAGTGTTGTTTTTTAATTAATCTAATTAACTGACTTTTGATTTCTAAGGAAGAACGTCTGTGGCTGGTATATGATATAGACATCATCTTTCTCCCGTTTGGACCTAGGAGAGTGATAAACTTTCAAAGAACTTTATTTTTTTTTTCTTTTGAGCCCAAACCAATTTATTCCCTGTTTTCAAAGCTTCCTGGGAGGCTTTAGCTGCGGAACTCCTGTTGATTAAGGAGTTTCAGCCAACTTCAAGGCAGACTTGCAGCCAAGTTATCACCTCCTAAAGTAAGGCTTTGTATAAGAGACAACACATTAATGACAGCAGCTTGAAGTGATACAGCTGATCCTCAAATTAGATCAGCTTAAGCATTTCCCTTTCTCAATATATTCCAAGTGAACTAAAAAGGAACTGAACTAGTTTCTGATGCCTTCAGTCTGATTTGATGGGGCAAGAAAGTAATAAATTAACACCATGTGGACCCACATCTCTCATTCTACCTCCATCCTTTTTACAAAACATGGGCCTTCTCACTGTTTCACTGCATTTCTAGGAAACGAGTGCCACTGTATTGGGGCAGCTGTCGGGTGAAAGCCTTATGCTAAAGAATCTGTAAAATAGAGCAGCAATAGAAAAGATTGCACACCGACAAAAGGCCTGACCTCCCGCTCTGCCCTGGATCCTGCTGGATGGACAGGGCGCTAGCGTGGACGACATGCATTTGGATTTAAAGCTTGCCACACTCCTCCTCGAGGGAAGCAAGAAACGTAAGCCACACTTACCTCCTCCGTACATCTGACATAAGTATGGAAACCTCCACACATTTCCCAGCCCCACAGCATAGGAAATGCAGGCGAAAACAAACTGCAGGGGATTGTCCCACAGCGGCCGGGATTTCTCCATTGCCTACTTGCAGGCAGAGGTTTCGGGAGAGCCTTCCTGCCTTCGCTCCTTCAGGTACTCTGCCAGCCCTGCCTCAGACTCCACGCCAGCTTGGAGGGGAGGGAAAGGCGGAGGAGCTATGCTTGCCAATTCCTATCAAGCTTTTTAATTACTAATCTTATTAACAGGCACATAGTGAAGTAGGAATGCTGGTAAATAGATTATAGACGCACACAGAACTATAAAATTGGTACTTTGGGTGAATAGCTGCTTGGGTTTTGACCGGCATTTCTGGGAAGGATATGAGCCCAGGGATTTCTATCAGCTCACATGCTGACTTGACACAGGGAGGAAACAACACTGGGGCTGCAGCTTGGTTTTGGAAATGGGAAACTCCTTTCCCACAGGGCTCTCTTCCCTAGGAGTGGCATCTGTGTACGAGAGGTGCCAGCTTGGATTAGATAGCACAGAGAAGGGGTTCCCACACCATTAGGACTGGGCTTAGTGGCTGTGAGAGCTGGCTTTTATTCCCAGTGTCCCTTTCCCTAAACGGGTCCTTGTGCATCCCGTCACTTGCACCCTGGAGCTCAGCCCAACCGGCCCAGCACACTCCCCAGTTCCAGAAGTGGCCTTAAAACAGTCCCTATCAGCCGTGCAGGTCCCCAGCCCGCTGCAGCCTTGAGTACAACACTTCAGTTCGACTCTTTGGGAATACGACTCTCCCTCCACGTGCTCTCTGTGCGTCCGAGAGCACGAAACAGCCCAGTCTCTTTTCACTTACCTTCATGCTCAAATCCCGCTACTGCAGATGAACTGTTCTGAGGGGCTGCTGTTTTAAAATACTTTTAAGCAGCAAGGACCAAATATTTACAAAGGCCACCGGGAAAAGGTGTCTGTGGCCCGTTGTGGAGGCAGAAGGACATAGGAGGCCTTTGGGTCATCTGAACGCGCACCGAGATGCCAGGTCTGAACATGAACCCTGTGCGCTTGGGCCCCTGCCAAGGTACACGTTGAGCTCAACCACTTGAGACAGGTCTCCCAGTGAAGGAGGCTACTGGCAGCATCTGTAGCAATAAAAAAGGTCTGAACCAGTCCAAGGACTCAGCTTCCCTCCTCTGTCTAAATATGGGTTGTTTTCATGCCAGGACTGGACACCTTTCAGGTTCGTTTTACAAATAAGAGCTGCTTAGCTGCTGGCAGCCTCATTCCTCCAGCGCCAGCAACTTGCTCCCTGGCAGCGCTGTCTCCGTCCCACCAGGCACTGGCAGAGCCGAGGCATCCAGCTGCGGGCACGGGTGAGAACCCCTACCCCAGGGCTTTCGGACACGAGCCCAAACTGCAGAGTACGTCATGCAGAGTTGTTGAGACCAGCAGAACAACTCTGGTGGACTTTCTGACCAGCCACCTGTAGTAGCAAAGTCACAAAGTAGGACGCCATTTTTTCACACGCTAGAAAAGGTGACTGCAAAAGGTTTATGCATCTCCCAGAAGCGAATCCATTCTTGATGGCATGTTTTAGTGCCGGAGGTTGCCATTGGACAACATCAGGGTTTGCCAAACCCTCCCACAGCACAGTTTTGAGGAAGCTCGCGGCTCTTCTGCAACATCCTTGTTATTCCTGTCTCGCCTGCAGAATTGCAACATGCCAGGTAGCCCTGGAAATATGTCGCATGGGTAACCCTGAATTCTTCTGGAAGGAAAAATCCAAGGCAATTTTAGGTCCATAAGCTATTAAACTGAAAGACGCACACCAAGAAGCTACAGCTATGTTAACGGTCCTGCATCACAAAAAGTTTTGTAAATTATTAAAAAGTTAAGTGTCTGTCACTGCCTCTGGGATTTATTACAAATGATGCTTATAAATAACTTCCAGCACTTAATAACTTGCAGACAGGACAGCCTTAAAAATAGCACATCACTAGCATGTAGGATGCTTCTGTGTGAATAGATTACTGCTACTGATGAGCATAATCAAGTTAAACATTTCCTTGGCTCTGGACCTCCTTCCCATCATATTTCAAACTAGTTTACTAATGGACTGGTGAGACCGTGTGGGCAGAGGTGTGCTGTCCTCGGCTTGGGTCAGGCCAGATCAGGAAGCTCAGATGCAATGAGATGAATCCTTGCCTCTCTCACAAACGTCAGGCTCATAAGCAGCCTGGATCACAAACTACTATGAGTTTTTAAAGGCAGTCATGCGCACAGGCACTCAGCAAAGTGCCTGTCATCAACTGGCTCCTTGAGAGACAGGCTTTAAATATACCAGAAGGTATTAAGGATTCTTCCTGTGGGACTTTCCATACACACCTCAGATAAACAATATGCCATTTCTGATGCTATTCAAGATTTCATCTCCTTTGAACTTCCTTCCTTTGGGTTGGGTGAGGACTTGGGCTTTATCTGTGGGGACAAAGATAAGCCCTTAGTAGACGTGCAAGAACTTCTGATGATTTCACTGGTCACATTAAAGGAGGATTAGAAGGACTTTTTCCCCGCAGTACCTAACAAATGTGAGAGTGTGGGGTTTGGGGGAAGTGACTAAGAAAGGGTGGGGGTTCGTCTCCACTGCAGGCCAAGGACTGATGGGACAGCATGAAACCTGCCCTATGTACACCTAATCAGAATCTGGTAAACAGAGCAGAGAATCCCATTTCTCACTGAAGCAAAACCAGAAGTACTTAGGTGAAGGTACCAACTGAAAATCCTGGGCTTATGTCTCTTGACATCAGCACAGTAAGAAGCCAAGCGCTTCTCCCAGATACCTAAAACACAAGCAAAAATGGAGTCTGGAGTCCTAGCAAAAGGTTGGGGACCATGATTCCGAGGGTGGGAGAGAAGCTTAACAGATCTATTGCCAGAAGAGCTGGAAACAAGGGAGGAGGGAATAATAAACAGCAGTGGCAGAAGTCTGGTATAGACAACTCCTAGATAATTCCACCAGGTAGCCTGGACTTTATTATGCTACATCCAACATAGAATCATAGAATCGTTTTGGTTGGAAGAGACCTTTAAGATCATTGAGTTCAACTGTTAACGTAACTATGCCAAATCCACAACTAAACCATGTCCCTCAGCACTACATTTAGAGGTCTTTGACAGACCTCCAGGAATGGTGTGTCAACCGCTTCCCTGGGTGGCTTGTTCCAGTGCTTCACAACCCTTCGGCCAAGAAATTTTTCCTTAAATAGCCAATCTAAACCTCTCCTGATGCAACCTGAGGTCATATCCTCTTGTCCTATCACTTGATACTTGGGAGAAGAGACCAAACCCCACCTCACTACAACTTCCTTTCAGGTAGCTGTAGAGACCGGTAAGGTCTGCTCTCAACCTCCTTTTCTCCAGGCTAAACCACTCCACTTCCCTCAGCCTCTCCCCACAGGACTTGTGCTCTAGACACCTCACCAGCTCCATTGCCCTTCTCTGGACATGCTCCAGCACCTCAGTGTCTTTCCTGTGGTGAGGGGCCCAAAACTGAACACAGTACTGGAGGTGTGGCCTCACCAGTACTGAGTTCAGGGGGACAATCACTTCCCGAGTCCTGCTGGCCACACTATTCCTGATACAGTCCAGGATGCTGTTGGCCTTCTTGGCCACCTGGGCACACTGCTGGCTCATATGCAGCCAGCTGTCCACCAACACCCCCAGGTCCTTTTCTGCTGGGCAGCTTTCCAGCCACTCTTCCCCAAGCCTGTAACACTGCAGGGGGTTGTTGTGGGCCAAGTGCAGGACTATAACCCTAGTTTTAAAATAAATGCTCTGGGCTTTCCTTGATGAGCCAGATATGTGGAGGGGCACAAAGCGTCAGCAGGGGCCAGCTCTGGCGTTTAGTATCTACCGTTCCTGGCGGCACTCCTTTCCAAATGGAAACACGCTGGCTGTTAGCATATTGAATGATTATCAAAGGGAAGTGATGGAAGAGTCTCCACAGCCCCTCCAAACGTTTTGTGATGTTATCAAGGGAAGCAGATACACTGCCAAGAGAGCTGCAGCACCCACATATGGTTATGTATTGCCCGTTCACAGTTGCTACTCTAAGCTCCATGTTTCCTTACTTTAGGAGAAAGAAAGAATCCAGCTGGATTTCCAGATCTTTGACAACTCATAGGCTATGACAAATGTTGGATGATTGCTCTACGTGTAACTGGAGATTACAGTTATTCCTCTGAGCAGNGGTGAGAAAGAGTGGGGGTTCAAAATTAGCTGCTTGGCTCCAAACTGTAGATGATGTCCCTGAGGTCTGTACCCTGAAGTCATAAGTCATGTCCAGCCCCTCAATCGCCCTTAAAACTGTTTTTGCATTACCTCAGTTTGCAGAGACCAATAATATAAAGCATCTTTATGGACGCCTTATCCCCAAGAAAGCATGCCTGAGAAGAGCCCCTCTTTTTATTTTCCTTGCTCTTCTTTAGCACCACAGCTCTATCCATCTTGTAACAGTGGGTTTTTTAGGGTACTTCTACAAAGGTGCACTCAACGCAGTTCTGGTTCACAGAATTGCGCCTAATTCACCCAAACCTCAGGAGCTGCTTGTGTAAAGCAGAAGACCCACAAACTGGCACCTCACTAAAATCAAAAGGATGCCTGGTCTATTTAGTCAGTTCTTCTGCTTGTCTTCTGCCAGTTCATGCTTTCTCTCTGTCAAAGCTTGCCTGCAGTTTGGGGAGGTCTCCAGGCAGCTCTCTTGTTCACCAGCAGCTGTCAGTCGTGAGCTGCCCTGACAGAGTCCTGCACCAACTACTCAGCATCACCATCATTTACAACACTCCAAGACACTACATTAACAGGTTTCTAAAAATAATAATTAAAAAAATGATAAAAGTCAAAGTCTCTAGATATTAAGAGTGCTGAAATAGAATGACATTTACCTACCCACCTTTATTTGGAGAAGAGTTGACTCCAAAGAGGCTGCCTAATGTTTCACAGATGTATGTCTGAGAGGAGACTCTGAGTAGAAGGGTGGATCTAGGTGCCTTCAGGGAGAGTTGTGTAGTCAGCAGAGCAGGGCAGGAATCCTGGGCCAATGCTTTACTGGGACATTGTCAAAATTAACAGTCATAGGATAACTCCCATGGGCACTTCTCTGCTCAAAGCCAGTTCAAAACACAATTATAGAAACAGAATTATGACAACAATTCTTACCTGCTCACACACAACCTAATTTTCAGATCACATTAAACTGTTTTTTAATGTGTTTTAAAAGGCCTGGCCTCCTAGAACAGTTCAAACTTTTAAAGCTTGATCCATTCAGCCACGTGACGCCCCAAGATGGTTCACGTTTGTTTCCTGAGGCAGTAAGAATCATTTAACTGTGGTCTGACAGCATTTGGTGTCATGCAGAAGCCAAGAACAGCCCTTGATAATGCCAGGAAGGGGAAACCAGACTGAAGAATCTTAAGACCTTTTTAGCTGAATTGAATTCTAAGTGCCTGGCAGATGACTGTGGGTTCCCTAAAAGCAAGGTATGTGGGAAATGTCCAAATTGCAGCTGTCCTTACATTGGTCTGTCAAATAAAGAGGAGCACTTGCAGTTTTAAGTGTTATATGTTAGTATTCATCTTAGGACATAGAAAAAAAAAAGAGGCTATTATTCACAAGAGAAAAACAGATTAAGGAGTACTTTCTGAACAGTTAAAGAGCATCAGGTAATCTACTGTCTCATTAAGAAGGTAGCATGCAGCACTGCTGGCTCATTTATTAATGACCAACTGCTTAACCCAAATCACCGTTACAGCACAGGGTTGGTTGTTAGCTGTCAGAGCCAGTACTAGCGAAGCTGAGCTTCCTAGATTTCATTCCTGTGGAAAATATGCTTTAGTTTGCAAGCAAAAAAAAAAAACAAAACCAAAACCAACCACCTAGGTTGAAAGAGATTTGATTCCTGCAGATCAGCCAGTTACAGAGAAATTTTCTTTTTAAACATTCTTTTCAGGTGTAACTAGGGAATTAACAGCTGAAGTGGAAAAAATGGATAATGTCTATTTGAGCAGCATGATAAGCTTCTGAAAAACAAAAGGCTGCTAAAAGCAGCATGTCCTGTCTCAAGAAAAAGAGAATCGCTACTGTATAATGCTCCAGGTCTTTGACAGGTACGTCATCTTTGACAGATGATGTATGTTTTTTCAAGAGCTCCACACAAGACCTTTACCTTAGCCATTGCGCAACACAAACTGATGTCAGCATCACACTGATCTCCTACTCACTAAACTGGCAATCTGCATGTCAGGTAATCAAAGTCAGTGTTTCAGTTCTGCACTGCACAGTTCTCTACAAGATTTGTCTTTCTTACTTGAGGTGACAACAAGGTCTGTAACCATGCTTGTCTACAGCCAACTTATTTCACTGAGACCTGCCCATATTCTAAAGTTGAGAGCATACTTTCTTGTTGAAATGGTCTCTAAGCAGATAATGAAGACCTGACACAGAGACAATATTCCAGCTCAGTCAACAGTCAAAAGACTTACCAGAAAAGAGAAAAATAGCAGGTGTCATGACATTCTCCGCCTTTTACCTGCCATTTTAGAAACAGTAACTAATCTCACTAAAATTGGTTTCATTACAAAGAAAAACACAGTACTCACCCAGACAAGTACTCCTGATGGTGTCATCGTAATTGGTCTGAGCAAACACAGGCCAGAAAGCTCTTTCGTACATCCCTATTAAGAACTTAACATTTCAGTGACTGTACAAGGGCCAAAATAATACCTTTCATTAACTGAACTGACCACTGCATGAGGAGTATGTCACCCCATAAAGCCCTACTATCATGCTACAGCAATGATACAGACACAGGACTTTATCCCAAACCAATCTTGCTTAACCAGTGGGGGAAAAAGGACAACAAAAGAACTTACAGACTGCAAATGTATGGCAGATTTGACTGGGGCATGACTGCTTGAGCAATTTTAACAGCTTTGCCCGTTCGAGAAAGAATGGGGAAAAATAACACATTTCAGTTCAAGCAGCTCCTGAGACAAGCACTTGGCGTTTAACAATGCCAGTTTCTGTAGCACACATACTTTTCCCAACCCTGCCACTGGTACATTTTTTTTAGAGCTGTTTGATGTGGTGTGGCTTTGGGCATGAATCTGTAATTTACATGTTCGCAGTTCTAGCAAGATTTGTTACTGATCTTCCACTCCTTTCCATAGATATTTAAAAAAAAGAGCTCGAGAAAACATTCCTATAAAAACCAGCTCATTTCAAGATTAAGTGTTTGAAACCAGAATGGTTTTATTTGGAGTAAAATACAACATACATATGAACAGGGACAGAAGAACAAGTAGAATGCACTACTAAGAGACTTCCAGATATATGCAAGTCAGAGGATTATGAGCAAAAGACTTGAGAGAAGCAAGCTGTTTTCTGGTGAGGTTACGATAAGAAAGGAGTTGAAAACACCTAAAATAACTTATTTCCCAAGAAAGTTGCTCCATTAGCAACTTCCCTATGCTTTTTCAAATTACCATCTTAACATTTAAAAATACTGGCAAAATCAGAATCTGCATTCTGATGTTCAAATTTGTTTCAAATAAGTTTAAGTGAAAAAGTATAACTCTAATTAGTGGGTTTATTTGAAAGGGTCCAGCGCTTCCACTATAAAGCATATTTACCTCACTACGTAACGAAAACCCTCTAGAAAAATGCTACTGACCACATTTTGCTGAGGTATGAGAAGTCCAGTGTGATATAACTTTACAGAATGAGCGTGTTTCCTTTTTTTTCCCCTCCTAATTTTTACTTCCACTGATGCAATTTTCACATATAATGCTAGTTCATGGCTACATTAACTATACAAAAATAACAACTGGAGTTTCCACCTCAGAGACGTGAAAAAACTCTAACGCTTACTTTTATTTTTTTTCTTTCTTTTCTTAATAAAAATAAACTCCTTTCTTTGTAGAGAATGGTCTCGGTTCTTCAATAAGCTCCCGTTTGCTATTTTTCAAGGAATGTCGATGGTTAATAATTAAAAACATGACTACAGAAACGAATACCTATAAATTGTAGGTTTATAAGAGTTTCAGCATCTTATTAGTATTAATAAAAAGTTATTTTAAGCACTAGAAGCAAAAAATATACCATTCAAAACAAAAATTATTGAAAAATAATACTAGTCTACATTTTCTTTCTATGGCAGCTTCCGATAGATCAGATGTTCTTGGTGTTTTAGTCCTCTGGCTCATATCTGAGGATTAAAAAATAATAATAATAAAAAAAAATATCACTAAAACATAGTAGAAAATACCCAAGACACATTTTGTCTCTAAAGAAAATATGAAACCCAAGTAATAAATTACTCCCACTAGTGACACATTCCTGTCAACGATCACTATAGGACTTAGGGCACAGCCAAACGTATATATTTTTCAGACTATTTTCTCATTTTAAAATTGGCCAATTTACCAAATAGTAGAATGAAGGAATGACCAGGAACCTACCCACAAATCCCAAAATACAGGCAGAAGCTTAAACAGAAGTTTTTAGTTCTACCTCTGTCTTCCTACGGCACAGTCCAAGGCATCCATGTTGCCAAAGCTCACTTGACATTTACAGAATGATACTCTTCTATGCAATATAATGGACAGGGTGCATCGTTCTTTACTCGTTACGGGCCTAAACCTCTTTACATACCATGGACTTCTCATTCCCATAAACAAGCGTGGAAGAAATAAGATAATGACAAAGCATCTCCCACCTGTATCTCTGTGTATAGCACCTGGGGGCTTATCTACCACACCCATGAATATTTTGTATCCTATTCATGCTAAATTGTCTCAATACTTGCTGTTGCACACATCAGCCTGATTCCCCTAGCATCCATTAATAGGATTGGCTCGTCAAAAAACAGGGAACAGCCTACTAGAAATTCTTTTTAAGGAAAAATTTCTAGTCAGTTTTAGAGACAGCTCCACGTTTATAAAATGGGGGCAGAATGTGGAACCAGAACAAGGGTCTTGTTTGGACAGACAGAACAGCACCACTTACTTGGAAAGCTTTTTACGTAGATCCTTTATCTGTTCATTCTTCTTAGTGAGAATCTCTTTCATGTTGCGATAGGCAGCTGTTTGCTGAAATTTCTTCTCTAATTCCTACATAATAATAACACAAACATATTATTTACATATTATGAAAACCAGGCTAATATGCTTTTAAAAAAAGATGACTTGCTTTTCCTCATCAAGTTTCAGAATACTCTAACTTATTCAAATTCAGATGAAGACAGCTAGTAGATTCAAATTATATTACTGGAAGAGACAGAGAAACACAAGCTTTATTTCCTAATGAAATCAGGCTAAGAGTCTTCCGAAGACTGGGAATACACTTTTCATTCAAAAACTTCTATGCAGACAAATGGACAATTTTTAAGTATTCATCTAGTTATAACCACGCAGTTAGTTGTGGTTTTGCTGTTTTACATAAACATGTGCTTTTCCATTGAAATAAGAAAAATACACTGGCACAAGTGTGACCCAGTAAACTCTGCATCCTGTAGTGTATGCTTGTTAAATTACTAATCAGTTAAAACATGAGTAAGGATCTTATCTTTACATTACAATAAACTGCTAACCTTTTCAGCTGTGGATAGCTGATCCCGAACCTTAAGCAAATCGTGTTTTGTTGTTACCAAGTTCTCTTCCAAGAATTTTTGGTTTGCAGTCGAGTCATTCAAAGTCTTCTCAAACTGGCATTTCAAAGCTGCCACTTTGTTCTCCAGTTCAGTGATATCCTGGTTTGTATTAGTCTTCAGAAGAAGAATGTTTAAAATATGTCAAATGCAAGAGAAGAAATATTTAAAGTGTCAAGTGCAAAATTCCAGATAAAGTGGGAATATCTTAAGTTTTAATAATTATGTTCACACTGTTCCTGTAAAACCTAAATTAGAAGTGCTTTAACTAAAAAAAAAAAAAAAATAATAATAGTTACAGCACTACCTAATTTATAACTTTAAATCTCAACTTGGTATAGAAGACATTCTCACCGTCTTTGAAATGCATTTATTAACATTTTTTTAAAGTTCTTGTACTTCACTTCTTTAGGAATTAGGTGAAGCCACAGGATGAAGCATATCGCAAGAAGTTATTTAGCATACAGAAATAGGAAATTACAGTTTAAGATCCAAATGTCTATGCTATAATGTATTTTTAAATTAGGTAAAATATCATGGCCATTTCAAAAGCTGTTAGTGTAATACAGGTATGAAAGGATGAAAGTTTTATCAGTCAGGTACTGATACTGCACTGTTCTCAGATGCATTACAAAAAGAGCCTCCACAACTGCTTGTGAAGCAACTTTCCTGTTTCCTTGTGAGAAGAAACAACCCAAACTCTTCTGGACATGAGTTCTGGGACACAAGACATTATATTCATCTAACTGTTCTATGGATTTCAATTTAAACGGAAAACAAAAACCAAAAACCAACAAACCTCTCAGGTTTAAAAGCTCAAGTTCAAACTCTCAAAAGTATAATGACTCAGGATGAGACTGAACCAGCAGAACCTTAAAAAGAACAAGAATCTAAAACTAAGGAAGCTCTGCTCCTTTTTCTATGTGGAAAGTAAGACTTGAGCATAGGAAATCACTTCATAATACTACCTGTACCGAGGAAAAGCTTATTTTGAATTTTGAGATGGAGTCCAAGGCTGCAATGGTGAAAAGCACCACATTGCACAGTGTTTCAGATCAGAATAGACAGTGATCATTTTTCTAAACTGTAACATAAGTCAATTATGTAAAAATTCTAAATCCTTAAGTTAAACCGATTCAACAACCAGCTACTCACAAACCGTAGTTCACACTTGGTGTGCGGAACCATTTTAAACTATTTAAAAAAACAAACTAACAAATAAAAAGTGCAAATTTCCTGAGCTAAGAGTTGGTCCTTAAGAACCATTGTCGTTTGGCAGTCTTTTTTTTGTCCAAAGAGTCTGAAAACTACTGCTTTAATGAGCAACTGGGTTCATATGATTTTACTGACACCCATCCTATAAAAATACAGAGTGAAACCAGATAAAATTTAGCATTTTCTTCAAACAACTAATACTTTAATTGATGAAAAAAACTAGCACATTTCAGCACTATATCTCCTGGGTAGTTTCAACAATATATATACGGCTATAAATAGAAAATGCAAGAGAGCAAATTAGGACATGAAAGCTGCAGAAACTCAGCAGCCCTGACATTGAGGCCAATTCATGTTTTACCAGAAAAGTAGGATGAGATTTCCTTCCAATCTTTTAAAACTACAAACACTATTACCCGGGATTTAATAAACACCCTTAATATTTTAAACCTTTACTAATTTAAGGCTTAACAAAACAGATAAAGAAAATATTTGCAATGACTGAGAAATCAAGTTCCCTATTAAATAATATTCTTGAATACAGATTTGAAAGTAACTAGGTGAAATTATAACATATTAAGAAAGCCAAGTACATACCATAAACCAGTTAGAAAGCAAAATAAAAAGAAATCCGGATTAAAATATGAAAATTAAAGTGGAAATGATATTGAACTTTACTTCCAAATCTGTTAATACTGCAGGAATTTTAAAGTGTCAGTCTCTCAAACTAATGGGATTAAAGTGTTCTAATTTTGATAAAAGTTTGAACTGAATGTTTTAAATTTAAGAAACAATCACACATGAACAAACTGTAGAAAATGCTAATTATTGACAAAATGAAGGTACAAACTTAAAAAAAGTGACCTGAACAGATTTATCTGTGTCAATCTGCACGACTTGCAGCTTCTGTCTTTTTTCCCGCAGCAGCAACTCAACATGTTTGCATCCTCATTTACAAAAAAAAGATTAAGAACTTCAAGTAGTAAAAATAACCAGTAAACTATTTTTGACAGTACGCTGATATGGGTAGAGCTACAAACAAATCAAACATTTGTAATCTGACCCATGATCATTGACATTTGTAGCAAAACTTCAATTGATGTTTAAGAATATAGGACACTGGACACATATATAAGTATTCAAGTTTTTGAAGTCTGAAGTGAGAAGCAGCAAGTCTGGCTTGTCCAGGTCAATATCAAGTGTGAAAATTCTTGAAAGAATTAGTGTTTTATTGTTGCTATAAAAAACAGGTTAGATACAATTCTTTCATTAGTAAATGGGAAGAAACAAACAGAGATAAATTTGTATCTGTTAATACAAATATCACCCCTAAGAATATGAACTCTGTATTACTACTTCCTGATAGTACCTGGATAATACTTGCTGATAATAATTTATTATGGTCTTTATGACACAAAATACGTGTCATAAAATCAACTAACATTCTGGATTTCTGCTGGTCTGTCAGTCAGCAGATACATGACAATACTGACTTGAACTTTTGTATTTGCTAGAAAAGAAACACACCATACAGATCAACGTTTTAGATGTACAGGCAACAGGGGGAGGTGTGTGTGGGGGGAATCTCAATTATATTTACCTTTTGATCTCCTTGGATCATCTGTAAATCCTTCAGTGACTTCTCTAGTTTGGACTTTTCATCTAGTGCAGCTGTAGCCTATGGGACATTGAAAATGTAAAACCTCAGAAACATATTTTAATTGAAAACATGAGAATAATAAACATGGGATTCTTATTTAGATAATACGTAAACAGCATTAAGTATCCAAGCTTACAGGGAATTTACCTGTGTTTCTATGGTCTTGAGTCTGATCTTCAATTTTTCATTTTCTTCTTGGAGACAAGCAACTGTCTTTGGGTCAATGAACAAGAAACAGTTTGTGAACACTCTTGTGCTATTTTGAATTTTTCAAATATTTCAGGTAAGAAAATATGCTTCATAGCTTGGAAAGCAAACAAGCTTCTAAATGCTTATCAAAATGGCCTTCATAAGAAATCAGTAATCCAATTATTTATTGTGTTTTCTGCCTCAGTCAGCAAGAAATTTAAGTCTCCAATTCTACTGTAATATATAGGACTATTCACTTAAATCTGGCACATGCTTTACTGAACTGAGATTAGTGAGCTCAGGATCTTGTTAGTATCAAGACTCACAATAAAGAAAATTGCATGTTCAGAGATGCAAATCTCATTGCTGCTTATCATTTGTATTTTCAATCAACAGGCAAGTAAGAATTTATTCATAGTTCCTGTTTAAAAGAGATAAATACCAGGTTACTGCGTGTCATGTTCTGTGTCACAGGAAACAACCACGTTTTATCAGTTACAGTAAATTCACCATATAAACTTTGAATTCTTTTTGAAAACAAAAAACACATCAGATGCACATATTCAACAAAAACTGTTGTGAAACAGATTTTGAAATTATTTTTGAAAGAGAATTACATTGATCTATAAGTAAAATACAAGTCTGAATTCTTGCATGCTTTTATTATCTTAATGGGTAACAACAATTTGATTCAGACATTGTACTTGACAGATCATTTTGGTAATGCAGGCTAAAAGACAGAAAATGCAACTCCTTGCTAAATTTCTTGACTGCCTATTACTTAAAAGTGTATTGTAAGACGTGTGGCGTTTTAAAAAAGTTCAGTTTAACTAAATGAGTTCAATACCTAATAAAAATATTGACAACATGAAATATTAGAATGCGTTTTGTGATTCTGAAAATCTTTAGCAAGTGGGAACTCAGATGTTTTTGAAACTAGTAAATTCCAAATTCCTTAAGTGCCCATTTCTTTAGGAGGAATTTAACCAACTAACAAAAGAAAAGAGACTGAAATGTAATAGAATTGACTTCAAGTGATACAGCAAGTGTCCAATAACCTAATCATTTCAGCCAGCTACATATTTTAGCTTATTTCCCTCTTGGAAAGCCAGCCAGCCGCATGGAACAAACTGAATACTGGTTTCTACTAATTTACCTCATTAAATGGAAAAAAAAAAAAAAAATTACAAAGGTCAAAATGTCTTTGCAAAAGGAAGGCCACTATTGCAGTACACGTTAGAGACCATAACCGCACAATGAATTTAAGATGCTTTACAATATTAATTAATTTGTTAGCATTTTATTTTACATTCTGAGGTATATTATGTTGATGTCTGTATAGTGACAAGCACATTATACAAATATTACTGTACAGCTATCCAGTTCAGCTGAATAAGCATTAACCACAACTGCACAAGCAGACAAGTTCTCACCTTGTTTAGCAGCTCTGACCCACCTTCATTTAATGGAGCCAGTTTTGGTTTAATGAGATCTGCACTGGGCTAAAGAAACAATAAAGGTTAAAAAACTAAATTATACAGATTTCTACGAGGAATAAAAGTATTTCTTTAGTCTGTAAAATAACTATTGACAGTCAATTCAGCTTTCTTTTGTAAAGCAAATGAGTGATCTTCTATTTCAAGTTCATTTTTTGCTGGCACTTTGGCTCCTACATTATATACTTCATTTTGAGCTAAAGTTAAACAAAAATATCGCATAGAGACATAAAAGAATTGCAAACTTGAATTGACAAAAGACTACCAATGCAGCAGCAGCCAAAAGACAAAAGAGTAAGGAAAAAAAATCTGAGTGATTGTAAGATTTTTCTTACTTTTTTTTTCCCACAGTTCAAATTAATTTTCTCATTTTAAGTATTCAAATATAATCTATATTAACTAAATATACATTTACACTACAAACGAAATGAGGTGCAACCCTAATCATACAAGATAAGCTAGAGTCACAGCTATATTGTGGAATCTTCTCAGGTGTTGTCTCCGTGTTGGGACAAAGCCTTGGGACAAGCGAATGTCCCAGTCTTACCCCAGTTTCCAGAGGAAAGGGAACCCAGGAGCAGATGCTCCAACACATGCCTGGTCTGACTGACTTTGGATGAGGATTATGAAGCATGCCCTGAGTGTGCAGAATCTGCAATCTAAAAACAGCTAAGGCAATTCAGTCTGAGCACAAAATGCTACTTCTTGGAGACTTTCAAAGATTGTTTAGAAAAAGGGGGGGCTTTTTTGGTTTTGTTTTGTTTTCCTTAAGCACAAACAGTCAGTACTAAGTATTTTAAACATCTGTCATAACTGCACACGACATTTGATTATGATTTGATTAAAACAAAACTCTACCTTCTTGTTTGAAGATGTAAATTCTGACTTTTCAAACTCAGCAACCTGTTCCAACAATTCTCTTAAAAAGAAAAATAAAGGGAGGCATTTATTTACTGAAAAACATACGTATGAAAAACATTTTACCAGGCTGATGCTATGCTTTTTTATTGCATGTAAAATTCTCATTAGAAGTACAGAATGAAGTCCTGTGCAAATACAATAAATGCAACAGATCATCTCATGGAATGCTATGGTATACGCATCAGAACTGTAAGATTTACCATCCTTGGTTAAAATAATCTACTCAGATAACAAAGGCTTTTTAATCAAATCCTATCATCTGCTCTTTAATTCAAGTAAGAATATTATCAATAAAAACATCTTCCCGAGAAATTTGATATTATTGTATATCTTGCTACTTTATAGACAGAAGACTTGAAACCAACCTATCATTGGTACTATAGTAAAAGAATAGATTTTTATGGTTCAGAAAATAATGCAAATAGTCAACACTTTGAAGTTTTCTTATTAATGAGAGGCATTCTGTACAGTCTAATATATGTTACCGATTCTCCAATTCAGAGACGTCTGTCTGTAGCTTAAGGTACCATTTCTCAGCCTGTGAAAAGAGCTGCCGCAGAAGTAAAACATTGGTGTAAGTTGTATTTATGAGCTCTGACTCCACTTCACTGTGTACAACAGTCCGCAGTCCATCCAGCATGTCTATCACCTCATCAACTGTGAAGGTCTCCTCAACAAGTCTAAACAGAGCAGTCAAGATGAGTCATGTATGATAAAGGTAACAAATTTGCATTGTTATGAGTTCTCACTATGCAGGTATCACTCTTACATAATGCAGTGTCCTTCTGAAAACATCCACTGTCAGTCATTATTAGATGACCATGGCACTACGAATTGGTTCCTGTATTGTAATATTTCCAAGAGAAAATTTGAATCACAAGTATTACTCCTGCTACAGTCTTACATCAAATTGAGACATCAGAAGCAAGATATAAAACAATGTCATGCTATCAACATCTATGTTAATTCCTAAGAATTTGAACATCATGGTTTTAAAAGGACTTGACTTGTAACATTTGCAAAATTATTGGGTCTTTCTTCCTCACTAAGAACATACAAAAGTACACAGAGAGAAGTCACCTCATAAAGCATTTAAACGTGCAATTGTTGCTAGCATATTTTGCTTTATTCTTGCTCAGAACCACACCCTCCGCCCTGGTACCTGCTGTCCTTAAGGTCCTGAAAACAAGAATCCACTGTTTTGAGACATAGGCCACGCTTGAAACGAGCAAAGCGCATGTAGTTTATCACTTCATTCTGGTGGTGCTCATTAAGGCCTAGCTCTGCCTGTAGATAAGGATATAAGCACAAAGATAAATATACAGTGAAATAAGTAAAAAAGAGCATAAGTATTGTGAACACTTGCCTTCTGACTAGTTTTTCCGCTTGCTTTCATAGGGTTAACTACTATGTTAAAACACAACTGCATTTTCATATGTATAACCTCACATAAGTGCTCCCCCTTTAAAAGCACCAGTGCTTAGAAGTAAGTCCTCAAGTGATCAGTACCATCAGAAAAGTCATAGAAAATCAGAGACAATCAGAGGGAAAAGGCTACCAAGCATCAGATTCAGAAGGACTGGAGGGGAGTGGAAGCTCTTGGATATCTTGGATATATGACAGAACAAGAGGGAATGGCTTCAAGCTCCAACAGGGTAGGTTTAGACTGAACATTAGGAAAGAATTTTTCACAGAAAGGGTGGTTGGGCATTGGAATAGACTGCCCAGGGAGGTGGTTGAGTCACCATCCCTGGATGTGTTTAAGAGACGTTTAGATGTGGTGTTGGCGGATATGGTGTAGGGGAGAACTTTGTAGAGTAGGGTAGATGGTTGGACTCGATGATCCCAAGGGTCTCTTCCAACCTACACAATTCTATGATTCTATGATCTTTGTATTACATGCACGCTTGTGTAATCATAGAATCATTTACGTTGGAAAAGACCTCGAAGATCATTGAGTTCAACCATTAACCTAACACTGCCAAGTCCACCACTAAACCATGCCCCTAAGCACATCTACAGGTCTTTGAAAGACCTCCAGAGATGGTGTCTCAACTGCTTCCCTGGGCAGTCTGTTCCAATGCTTCACAACCTTTCCTAATATCCAATCTAAACCTCCCCTGATGCAACCTGAGGTCATTTCCTCTTGTCCTGTCAGCTGTTACTTGGGAGAAGAGACCGACCCCCACCTCACTACAACCTCCTTTCAGGTAGTTGCAGAGAGTGATAAGGTCTCCCCTGAGCCTCCTTTTCTCCAGGCTAAACCACCACTTCCCTCAGCTGCTCCTCGTAAGACTTGTGCTCTAGACCCCTCACCAGCTCCATTGCCCTTTGGACACGCTCCAGAACCTCAATGTCTTTCTTGTAGTGGGGGGCCCAAAACTGAACACAGTACTGGAGGTGTGGCCTCAGCTGTGCTGAGTACAGGGGAACAATCACTCTCCTGGTCCTGCTGGCCACACTATTTCTGACACAGGCCAGGATGCTATTGGCCTTCTTCACCACTTGAGCACACTGTTGGCTCCTATTCAGCTGGCTGTTGACCACCACCCCCAGGTCCTTTTCTGCTGGGCAGCTTTCCTGCCACCCTTCCCCAAGCCTTGTGACCCAAGTGCAGGACCTGGCAATGTTCCGAGTAACATAGCTGAATGATGTATCTTTTATAGATGTACTAACAAAAATACACAGGAAAGTACATTATGGTTTTGTGCTAGTTTGTATGTAAAACCTTAAGACTACATATATAACCTTAAGTAAGAATCTGAGTTTGTTTCTCAACAGCTTATCGCCCAGAGACAAATATTCCCAGGGAAAATTAAGGAGGAAGTGTTTTCAGATCTGGCTAACTAGCTCTTTTGTGTATGCCTCTATTTCAAAAGAAAAGTACTGGCATGGCCAATTGCATTAGAATAAATCTTGCTCATGCAGGTAGGACATGTCACAAGGAGGCAGAACTGGGTAGAACCAAAGGTGAAGTCTGTTTTTTTTACTCCAATGAACTTAGTACGGCTGGTGCTGGAGACAGCAATGTAGCCACTCAGACAAAACAGTTAATCTGATGGCCTTGTCCTTATTAATCCAACTGCGCATGATAGTGCCAGGGAAAACAAAAATACTGCAATACCTGGATGAACAACACTGAAAACATGAGCACAGATCTCGACTGACTGGAACCCCTCACAATGTGGTCGCAAGTCCAGTGTCTCCCACAAAGCCCTACATCTCGCAAATGACAGAACATATGAAACGCTCGACGATCTCTTTGCTGTTGCTGGGTTTGCTTTAGCTGAAAAGCTTCTACTCATTACAGATAGAAAGGAAGACATATGCCAACACCAGTGCTGAAATCTCACAATCCAGACAGCAGCTACAAAAGGACATTAAACTAATAAATAAATACACAAGCGCAGGCCAAAGCCACTCATGATCTCCAAGCGTTAAGCAAACGGGACATGGGACCTCGCCAGAATCGCAAGCCCCACTAGACACCGGAGGGTCCAACGGGGCTGGCACGGATGCCCAGGACGGCGGCAGCAGCCGCCGCCCCCTCGAGCGGCCCCCGCACGACGAGGGGCCTGCCGGGCCGCCCCCCTGCCCAGCCTCCGGGCCGGCCGGCCGCCGCGGAGAGCCTCCTCACGGCTACGGAGGGGGCCTGCTCCGCGCCGGGG
>VZSZ01009866.1:748844-820484 GCA_013398815.1 Ibidorhyncha struthersii
CCAGGCGGCGACGCCCCCCCCCGGCCCGAAAAGGGGACGGCCGGAGGCGGCTCCGCTACTCACCATGGCGGCCCCGGCGCTCGGACGGCGGCCGAGCTGGGCGGCGGACTACGGGCTGGCGGTTGCCATAGCGAACGAAGCCTCGCGAGCGCCCAACGCTGCGCTCCGATTGGCGGCGGCTCCCTCACGTGATCCTCAGTGCCCGCCCCCCACGCTCTGGCCGTTGCGCGGTCGCGTCGCCACCGCCCCTCCCTCCCGGCGGGCGGCGGCGGCCGTTTCCCGGGGCAACCGTCACTCCTCTCCCCCCACTTCTTCAGCCGAGCGTCCTGTCAGGGCGCAGCGGAGCGGAGCGAGGCGGGAGTTCGGGGTTCCTCGGTGGGGCTGTGGGGTGCCGTCCTTCCCCGGGGCGGCCTGCAGCCCCAGGGCCTGCCGCCGGGCGGGCAGGGCAGGGCAGGGCAGGGCAGGGCTACCGGGCCTCGGCTTGCGGCCGCGCTGGGCTGGGCCGGTTTCGCTCCGCTCTTCCTTCACCCCGGTGGAAACGGGGGCGGGCGGAGGCGGGAGCAAGCAGGTGGGAAGCTGTGTGAGGGTGTTTTGTTTTGTTTTTTTGCAACATCTGGGTTTGGGTTTTTTTTTTTTGCCGTTTTTCGTTTTGTTTGTTTTTCTTGAAGACATCAGGAAATAAAAGAATTGTTCAGCTTTTGGGATGCTTTGCTTCTCTCGCTCTTCAAATATGAATGAGTGGGTGAGGGAGTTTCCTGGGGAGAGAAGTTGTGGCAGCTGGATAGAGGTGAGCAAAATGCATGGGAACCTCTTAAAATGATAATAAAAAGGTAAGTGTGTATGCGTTGATGAGGTGTGTAACTGGTAAACCAGTTTTGTTTAAGAGCCCTATTCTGCACTGAGATTTTTGCATTCCGTGTTACTGCACGACACGTTACAAATTTGATGTGGTCTGGTTCCTATTACGGCAGTAATCCTGCTGAAACTGCGTACCTCTCACGCTGCAGCCTAACACTCCCATACCGCTCTGGTGTGACAGAGTGAACACTCAGATCACAGAATCACAGCACGGTTGAGGGTGGCAGGGACCTCTGGGGTTCGCCTGGTCCAACCCCCCCTGCCCAAGCAGGGCCACCCAGAGCCAGTTGACCAGGACTCTGTCCAGACGGCTTTTGAGTATCTCCAAGGACGGAGACTCCACAACCTCCCAAGGGCAACCTGTGCCAGTGCTCCATCACCCTCACAGTGAAAAAGTGTTTCCTGATCTTCTGGATGAACCTCTTGTGTTTCAGGTGGTGCCCATCACCTCTGGTCCTGTCACTGGGCATCACTGGAAAGACCCTGGCTCTGTCCTCTGTGCACCCTCCCTTCAGGTATTTATGCACATTGATGAGATCCCCCTGAGCCTTCTCTTCTCCAGGCTGAACCGTCCCAGCGCTCTCAGCCTCTCCTCATAGGAGAGATGCTCTGGTCCCTTCATCATCTTTGTGGTCCTTTGCTGGACTCCTTCCAGTAGCTCCAGCTCATTTTTTGTACTGGGGAGCCCAGCATCGGGCACTGCGTTCCAGGTGTGGCCTCACTGGTGTTCTGCTGGAATCTTTTTTTAGGGAAGCCACAGAGAATTCTTGGCTCAGAGAAGATTAATAGTTTTTAATATGGAGTAATACCTCTTATATGACAGGACCTGAAATTGTTAAGGATCTTTGTGTTGGACGGATGCATACATTATGGTTAGTGGTTAATAAAACTGAAACTTGGACACTCCTACATTTAATTTTGCTAGTGCTCCGTAAAGCAATCAACCAAAACCAAAGCAGCAAACAGAAATCACAGCAATAATTATCTTTAAAAACAGATGGATGATACAAAAATGAAATAAATGTGTTATTTTCCCAGCAAAAGCATCATGTATGTGGACTCAAGTATAAAGAGTTTATGCTGTTTGAGGCATTTTAAAAAACATGAACGGATCAGAGGCTTAGTCGTATCAGGGCTTCACAAATCATTTTTAATTGACTTTATTTATAGGTGATAATCTATCAACGCAAATTGTTTCAGCGTCATTTCACGGCAGCCATAAAAAAATACAAGTTCTACATTTTTTGTAAAGTTGGTAGAAATTAAATAGTATATAATCTAGCCCATCTGTTTATAATGTGCCTATTGCCAACACTTGTTAGTTCCATATGCAATACACTAGATTTATCTGTTCTTTACAGTTACTACAATGGTTCTGTCTGTAAAATAAACTGTGATAATGAATACATTAGTCCAGTGACACAATTGTACTTTTAATCTTTTTCAATTTTATGATCAAGAAATTATGATGCTGACAGATTAAATACTTGCCTTGTGGTGCTTAGGGACATGGTTTAGTGGTGGACTTGGCAGTGTTAGGTTAATGGCTGGACTTGATGACCTTAAAGGTCTCTTCCAACCTAAATGATTCTATGAGGGATGCTGGGTGGAGGGGTAGCAGGCAGGGCTGCACATGGGGGGCCCCATCAATCCCATGTCACAGTGCCACCATTTGGCAATGCAGAAGTCACAGTGCCCTGGGGCAGGTTAAAGGGGGAATTATGCCATGTCCTGTGGCCAGCCTGCTTGACAGGCAGCCCAAAGACATGCGAGAGGAAGTCCTTGAGGAGCCGGTGGAATTACTCGGAGGGGGGGAAGAATGGAGGCTGGGCAAGGCTGCTGGACGTTCTTCACTGCAAGGCCAGCTCCTGGTGGGGACATGTTCAAAGCCCATCTGATGGATGGCCATCCTGCTTCAGCCCTCAGTGAACAGACACCAGCTCCTCAGGAGATGAGAACCACCAAGCCCAGGGGCAAGTCCAAGGGAATGCCTTCTGGAGGAACATTTCTGCAGTGCTCTGTCCTTATCCCTTGCAGAGTCAGGGGCAACAGCCGTAAAAAATGGGATGCAGGGTTGTTGAGAGGGGTCCTAGAGCTTTGGAGCACCCACTGGTGTCCTGCCAGGCACTGGAAGCATTCTAGCCCCCAAAGTCGATCAGGCTCGGGGCACGCGGCCACTCTCAGAAGCCCAGGTTGAGATGGCTCCAGGTGGAGGGAGAATAGGGCTTGGGCACCTCCTGGGAGGCATGACCAGCCTGTGGGATGAGGAGGCAGGTCTTGCTCGCATGCTCAGCACTGGGGTCAGGAAGGAATTTTCCCCCGGGGCAGACTGGCACTGCTCCCTTGGGGTTTTTTCTTTCCTCTGCAGCATTGAGCATGACCACTTGTCAGGGCTCCTGTGGTCCCTTTTGGCGAGGTTACTGTCTGCTGCTCATGCACGACGATGATGGCCTCCTGTGCCCTGCAGCTGGGGGGAGGAAGGCTTTTTTTCCCCCACGGTAGGCCAGCAAGTGTCTCTGGGGTCTTTTTTTCTGCCTTCTGCAGGACGGAGCACACCCCCTTGCCTGCTGCTCATGCTCCATGAAGGTGGCCCTCACTCCCCACATCCGGGGTTGGAAGCTTTCTAGACTCCCAGGGTGGGCCCCAAGGATGGCTGGCTTCTTGTCCTCTGTAGCACTGAGCACAGCCTCTTGTCAGGGCTCCCTGGGGCCCTTTCGGCTCGCTCCTTGCCTGCTGCTCTTGCACCACCAAGGCACCACTCGTGCCCTGGCTCTCTCTGGCTCTCTTTCCCACTGCTGGCCAAGAAGCACAGAAGAGCAATTTCTGGAGGGCAAAAAGTTGGATTGTCATCGTTAAATGTCATACTTTGGAAAATACCAGGCAGCTCCTCCTCCTCCTCTTTTGTGTGTGATCAGTCCTGGTCCTCATTCTTCAAATTCTTGCTCTTCAGGAAACAGGGAGTGCGCAGCCTGTATTCCTGCTGCCATATTCTTGGAGGTTTTCATCCAAAGTGATACTTGACACTGGCGATAGTCCTTTCTTCTCAAAGGCTGAAACAAAGAAAGAATTTAGAAACATGAGAGAAAAAATAATTGTAAACAAGGGGTGAGAATGTTTTGGGTTTTTTTGGGTGCCAAGATAAAAATTCATGTGAAAAAAAATCACTGCCCAAAAAAACGAAAGAAACCCCACATTCCTAAAATTTTTCAGTTTGTTCTCAAGATTGATGCCTTTGTGCATCAGTCAGTTACCTGCTTTCCAGTTTCTGGCAAAGGGTAATATTTTATTAACCATAATAATCCTGCATCCAGCTCCCCACACGATGTAGGGGATTTGCGACTTTCTGTGGCTCTCGCTTTCCTTTGCCAGGCTTCAAGTGATGTTTTTCCAAGCGGCAGTGAGGATTGCGTCAGCCTGCTCCTGGCTCCACGTGCACACCATGTTAATGCTGCTGAGCATCGGCTCTGAAACAGATTGAGAAGAAGACAATAAAATCCTGTCAGCACTTGTAACCTGTGTGCTATGTGTCCTTGGAAGTGGTTTTGGAGCTGAAAAAGCCCTGGCATTTCAGGCAACGAACAGTCTCATCATTATTTGCCTCACTGGGAAGCAATGGGAATGGGAAGGGAAGGGGAAGAGGAAGAGGAAGCGGAAGGTGGGGGAAGGGGAAGGGGAGGGAAGGGAATAGTTCAGCTTGAAGGGACCCACAATGATCACCTAGTCCCGCTGTCTGACTAATCAAGGGCTGACCAAAATTTAAAGCATGGGATATTAAGGGCATTGTCCAAATTCCTCTTGAACATTGACAGGCCTGGGGCATCGCCCACCTCTCCAGGAAGCCTGTTCCAATGTTTGACCACCCTCTCATAAAGAATTGCTTCCCAATGTCAGATGTCAATTTCCCCTTTGAGCCGTTCCCATGCGTCCTATCACTGGATACCAGGCAGAAGAGATCAGCACCTCCCTCTCCACTTCCCCTCCTCAGGGACCTTCTCAGAGCAATTAGGTTGCACTTCAGCCTCTTTCTCTCCAAACTGGACAAACCCAAAGTCCTCAGCTGCTCCTCAGAGGACATGCCTTCTAGCCCCTTCACCAGCTTTGGTGCCCTTCTCTGGATGCATTCGAGTACCTTCATACCCTTCTTAAATGGTGGGGCCCAGAACTGCACACAGTACTCAAGGTGAGGCTGCACCAAGGCTGGATACGGCGGGATAATCCCCTCTTTTGACCAGCTGGTGATGCTGTGTTTGAGGCACCGATGCGGTTCACCCTCTTGGCTGCCAGGGCCCACTGCTGACCCCCACTGAGCCTCCTGTTCACCAGCACCCCCAGATCCTTTTCTGCAGGGCTGCTCTCCAGCCACTCCTCTCCCAATTTATACTTGTGCCTGGCGTTACTCCATCCCAGTGGCAGAATCCAGCATTTGGACTTGCTAAATTTCATGCCATCAATCATTGCCCAATCTATCTAGATACTTCTGCAAGGCATCTTGTCCCTCAAGATAGTCATCAGCACCTCCCAGTTTGGTATCATCGGCAAACTTGCTAACAATGCATTCAACTCCTGCAACCAGATCACTGATAAAAACGTTGAACAGAACACCGCTGGTGGTTTGTCTCCAACCAGACGTAGTCCCACTCACTGCAACCCCTTGAGCCCCGCCATTCAGCCGCTTCTTCACCCAGCACACTGCGTATCTGCTCATCTCACAGTTGGACAACTTGTCCAGAAGTATGCTGTGGAGGACAGTATCAAAAGCTTTAGTAAAATCCAGAAAAACTACATCCACCGCCTTGCCTTCATCCACTAGGCAGGAGAAATGATATAACTTAGGGACTTACTGAAATCTCAAAAAAAAAAAAAAGGGAAATACAAAAAACGTTCTGATATAAGAATCCCCATTAGTGTATTTGTGATGTACTTTCTCCTCACTCCTCCTGACTTCGATTTAACACAGTGAGGCAGAGAGATAATATACAAGTTTTCTTTTAATAGGATCACTAAGGATTTAAAAGTAAGAACAGATTTTTTGCAGATACAGTTAAATTAGAGAAAATTTCATGAATTACATGTTTGTGATCCTTTAAAGTGACTCAGCTGAGTTGCTGGATGCTGCTGGCCGCCCATGGGAAATCACAGTTTCTGCTGTCATAAGTGTGATTTACCAGTGCCACACCACCCATCTCTTCTGCAAAAGCACTCATAATATTGTGCCTGCTGACTTAATTCACTGAATGAAACCCATTAATCATCCTTACTAGAAATCAGGTCTGGCCCTGTAAAACATTTCCATAAATAAAGTTATTAAAACATATGTTTAACTAGGGGGGTCTGACGCGGTTTAAAACGGTGTTGTCTAAATACATTCCTTTGAGTGAATGAAGGGCTGGAACATTGGTGTAAAATCCATTTTGAAAAACTCATGTCTAAACACTTCTTTGAGAATGTGAGAAAATGACAATCCGTCCCGTCTAGAGACCCACATTCTAGCCCCCAAAAACCACCTGATCCATCTAAACTAAGTTTAGTGATTCACAGATTTCAACATCATTAAAAAGGTCAAATATGTCTTTCTCGAGCTACCAAATCAGAGACAGAGACGGGGCTTTGCGGCAGAGGCAGCCCGGCTCCCCGCAGGAGCGTCAAACCTTGTGTCTACCGCGGCGACCTTGTGTCTACCACGGCGACCTTGTGTGACAGCAGGGAGGGAGTCAGACCTGTGTCGTCGCAGGTAGCTCCTGGTTGCCGGTACCTTGTTTTCTGGAGACCCAGCGTGTTACCTCTGGGATCAGATTCACGGGAGTGCTGCCGGCGCCTCCACCTGCAACCAGGTCACTTGGGGGGAAGTTAAGAGAATGTGATGTACCCTCAAAANAAAAGAAACCAAAGCAGGCAGATCTTACACACCTCAAAATTTACAACTGAACTCACAAACACTTTTGATCATTGTTGTGACTCTGTACACCCGCTGGAAATGGGAATAAACATGGAAAGCTCCAGGAAACCCCGTGCGTCGTCTGCATAAGCAGGTAACCTGGCTGAATAATAAATGCTGAAAAGATCCGCAGAACCATGCTTTTGACTTGCAAAGTGCTTGCGAGTGTCTAGGATGGGAATGGTATTACACAGGGCCATCTTTTCTTTGTTTGAAGAGATAGACTACTCAATGGAGAGCAACCCTTGCTTGTCAGGAGTAGCCCAGGCGCTTTGTCCTGCCTCACTTTGGGGAAACAAGGAACAGCTGAGGTGACTTGTCGTGTCCAGTCTTATGTTCCTAGGACTCGCCTCAAGTGTTTTGATCAATACAAAGTTCCTAGATAACATGGTTTGCTTGCGGACCAGAGGCACTGGTCTCACTGAGCGCAAATATCCTCCTCGTAGAGGACAGTGAATCGTGGCCGTGGCCTCTCCTAAACAGAACAGGCGAGGGGTTGTTGAACCTGTAAAATAGGTTTGTAAAATAACCCTCCCCCTTCTTGGGGAGAAGCAGGTTAATGTTCTCCTTTTATTCGGGGAGGGGAAAATATGTATATTAAAAGACAGATCTAATGCAAGCACAGTGCAGTTTTCACTGTGAAAAAAAAAAAGAAACTTCTTGGTCAGCCTCAGCACAGGGTGTAACCCCAAGTTTTGTTCTGTTTCTGCAAATTCTTTCCAGCACCTGATCAGCACATCAAGCTGAGTATGTCTGTGCTATTAGCACATGCACTAAATGAGGAGCTTAAAAAACCATCCCCAGGTTGTGCTTTAAATTAAACACCCTGAAGTTAAAAGGAAGAGAAATAAGAAATGATGGTGGTTTTCATTTTCCCACTCGCTTTAAACAAACAAAAGTGTTGCACTTGCAAGTTCTCTAGATGAGCGTGAAAGCAATATATTTGTAAGGAAAATAGAGATGCTTAGTTTTGTAATGATATGAGCTGGAGGGAAATCACAAGTTATGTCATGATGCATGCTGCTATCGCAAGAACTGACTGCACCATCTCTGTTCTGGTTAGGAATGAATTAACTGCGGACAGCACTGAGCGAGGATGCAAATAGGGAACCAGCTTGAAATTTGGCAAGAGGATTTGTAATGTTCACGCTGTTCTCCTGCTTCTGTTCCCACTGTCAGGGGCAAAAATGCCGTTGTTGTCAGTGACGGTCACTTAATAAATGGTACGAGGCAGAAGGATAACAAACAGGAAAGATAACAAACAGGATGAGCAGCCGCCCATGCTCTGGCCTGGAGATCTATCTGCCCAGGGACTTTTAGGACTGGCGGCGTGAAACGTGTAGGTTACGTTATACTTCTTTGCTTCTAGGGAGAATTCTGCTCAGTCTAATTAAAGCCACTTAAATCCAGAATGTGAGCGCTCAGGTTCATGAAGAGACCAAAGGATGTGAAGACCTTTTGCATCAGTGGCTTTGCCCATGGGCATGCCTTTACTCTGCTGCAGTTAACGTAGCTCTCCCAAGGCTGAATCACCTTGCATTACACCAAGGACCAAACGAGCTTGAATTAGGAGTAATTACCATGGCCGAGCTGTCAGGCAGCCATTTGCCGGGCCTGAGGAACCCATGCCTGACCCCAGAGGCTATGCCTGTGCTTTCACACCTATACTTTCCTTAGCAGATGCCCTGGGGTTTAGCTGGGAGCTGCTCCCCCACCTCTGTTTTCCAAGCTGGGGGTCCAGGAGACGAGAGAGGCCGTGCGCCATATGGAGCTCTCATTGCATACAAACTTACGCCTGTTTCAGGAAGAGTTTCAGGATGACACCTAGTTATTAAAGATATGCAGACACCATAGCAGGGATTTTACAGCTGAGCTTGGAGCTCCTTCCCCTTGGAAGGGGATGCCACACTGCCAACACTGGAGCGTGGTGCCAAGTGACAGCTGAGCCCAACCCAAAACCTAGACCGAACAGTTGTTTTCTCCATAATTGGAACTGAGTGTGAGCTGTGATTTGGAAATTTTCTTGAAGTGTGAACGGAACGAGCATCGGTTGCAGGTGACCACCATCCAGCATTTAAGTAAAACCCCGTGGTGCTCGGGCTCCGTGAAGAGAGGGGAATTTAAATCACCACAATTTGCATGCCAGCTTGCCAGGAAGAGACATAAGGTGTGCGAGTTCATATATTTATTAACCACTTCTCACTGCCTTCCTCTTCAAAATCTTTCCTGCCACGCTCTTCTGGATGGTTGTCACGTAAGACGCGCCACCAGCAGATGTGATTGCCTGCAGTCCTGCCCGGTGCCTCCCCAGTTTCTGTGGCAGGAGCAGCCTGGCTTTTCCTATTGAAGGTGGCGGTACTTTCATTTTGCTCCATTTCGCTGTTGCTGGCAAAGCACCTGGTGTCGCGGGGCATCACGCAGACCCTGCCATCCCGGCCCCTGCTCTCTTGCAGCCTCAGCGGGCATCTGTGCGGAGCTGCACCTGTGGACGGAGCGGGCAGGACTAGACCTGGCTCCTCACTCCTGTCCCAGCCTCCACAGGGGACACTGGCGGCTCCCCAGAAGGATCCAGTTCTTGTTCGGGGATTTTTTATTTTCCCCAGTGAAAGTGTTTTCTAGCAGGACACAGCCATGCTGGGAGCAGCCTCTGATTTGCCCAGTGCTATATGATGCACATGAGCAGAAAAATGATGGTATGAGAGGTCTTCCCTTTGCTATCGAAAGAGCTTGCCAGGAAAAAAAAAAAAGAAAGAAAAAATAAAAAAAGAGAAGATTACCATCTGTGTTTGAGCCACCTAAACCAGGCAAACCACAGAGAAAACAGCCGGTGACAGGTCTAATTAGGCTGGGGTCCGGGGAGCACACACCCACCTCAGCCTACAAAAAGCCCAAAGCTTACCTGTGGGTGCAAAGAACGAACACCGTGTGCGGCAGTGCGGCTGCTGGGTGCGACGGCCGGGCTGACCCCCCTGCAGGACTGTCCCCAGGTGAGTCCCCTCCTCTGCTATTCATGTCTGTCTTTCACATGCGCAGCCTCCATGGAAAGGAAACTGAATTACAAATTGACTTTTTTTTAAAAAAAAACAAACATTTTTTTTGTTTTAAAAAAGCTAACTAACTTGCCATTGAACTCACCCAGCTACAATGATCTTTTTCATTGCAATTTAAGGTAGGTCTGGCGGCTAAAAGAAAATAACATTAAAAGGCCCCACTGGGGATGTGCATCTCTGCAGCCCTCAGGAGACGCCGCAATGACATTTTGGAAAAGGGTACCAGGGAGAAATCTGTAACTCACTGACTGCCACAGGCCACAGTCACCTCTGGGTTGTACGTGGCAGGTCTCAGCCTTGACAGCCAAATTTTGAGCCGTTGTGATGGGGGCGAGGCTCTGCTGGTTGGAGATTCCAAGTTGCTGAGGAGTTTCTGAAGCGGGGTGTCCCAGCAGGTGGAACGCGGCAGGTCTGACATCGCCGCATAGCCGGGAAGGATGAGCTTAACGCAGCGATTCCTGAAACTGCATTTCCCCCCCCAAAAAAATAAGCAAAAAGGGATCAAATTAATTTTGATTAATAAGCAGCCCCTCCTCATCTCAAGGGACGGTCTGTTGCTTGTCAGCTTTCCGTGTGCTGTGAAGTTCACCACAGAAAAAAAATCAGGTGCTGGCTAGAACATCTGAGAGCTCATTGTATGTAGCCCCATGTTATTGTTCTTATTAGTATAACCTGTCAACAAGCGCAACAGCAACAACAAAGCAAAGCCCCCGCACCAGGCGGCCTCTGTGGTTAGCACGCTGCCTGCTCTGCGCTGCGGCCGAGGTCGTGATGCTTTGCTTCTCGGATGGTAGGAATCTAGCTCAGATTTTGGCTGAGCTACTGCCTGGGCTGACACCAGATAGGGACAGGGACGGGGACAGGGGACGGGGACAAGGAAAACCTCTTGTGGGGCTGTTGCCGCCAGAGACTTTGCCGTGTTGAACCATGGCCTGGGAGAGGAGCGTTTTGCACTTGTTTCCACAGACCTACCCAACACCATTTGCGTATGCGTGCTTATGGCCAGTCTTAATTTCTGCATCTTAGTATTTATGTGTGGTAGATTTGCTTTATAGGTATTATACAGGTGGTTCCTTTCAGTCTGCTCACCTGTCTTTACTGGTGTAAATTCTGCACCGAGCTGTAGCATTAGTACGCTGTGGCTATTTCCTTGGTTGTCTGCTTTGAAAAGAAGTCAAATAAAAATATACACATATTTTGAGTTTTCTGCATCAGAAATTCAACTAGTATGCACAGCGTACAGCTGGCATCGTTAAAAGCCAAGTACTAAATTTATACCTCTACTCTACTTGAAACTCAAGGGACCCGCATAATTCTGGGTGTAGTTCTGTGTCTTGATAGAAAACTTAAAAACTAAGAGCACATATTTATGACTGGTTTTATTTCCTCAATCTACTTTTAAACAAAAACTTTGTGTCTAGACTAATGTTCTTTTATTTCAAAGACCTCATGATGCCAACCTTGCTCCGAAATAATTCAGATTCATTAAAGCGGCTGCAGGAAGATAAAAACTGGACTGATTAGCCCCCATTGCTTTCTGAATGCAATAATTTCTAAATAGACGAAAACAACTTTTTTTGACCAGATTCCAAAACCCCGCCAATATTCACCGTAAGCGTTTGCTTCAGCACCGAGAGCAGGCGAAGGGATCAAAGGCAGTTCGGGCCGGAGAGTGCCACAAGCACTGGGACGCGGCCGCAGGCACGCTCGCTGTCCCTAAAAGTAGCCGCTTACGGTCAACTGACTTTGCTGATGAAGTTGCTAACACAGCTAACCCTGACGCAGGCTGGGGAGGCGAACGGCACGCTGCCCCAGATAGTACCGCGGAAGGTGTTTTCAGTCAGGTGTGGTGAGAGGTTTGGCTCTGCGAGGTGACCTCTCAGTTACGTGACCTGCTTTTGAAGGCGCCGACGTCTGGAGGAAAGGTCTGTGCCAACTGAAGGTCCACGGTAGCACCCACGGGACCCACCTCACGTTGTCCCCTGGCTTCATCCCCGGGCACTAGCGCAGGCGGGCTGGTGCGGAACGTGTTGAATAGTTAGGAGTGCCTGACACGCCGAGCCCACCAGGCTCAGCTGCCTTTTGTGGTGGCAGACTGACTCGAAAAACAATCTGCAGCAGGAAAAAACAGTATTTTCTTGTTTACTGGGGCATAATGATCTGCTTTGCAGGCCAACAGCAATGAGCATTGCACTTAAACTCACAAATAAGAAAGAGATGTTGCAGGAAGAGGTTATCAGTTGCTGCAGAGGATGCAAATATTTTAACACTGCAAACTACCACTAAAGGAAGGTACTTTTCCTTGTTACTTGCTAGACCATTTAAGAGACACATTTCATTTGTTCTCACGAATCTTGGAAGATATGGTGCTTTCAGATGACTTTCTTTTTTAATGTGCACGCTGGGGACTCTACATCTTATTAAAAATGGGATCGCAGTGACTCTAGTACATCAAAAGACTTAATCAGCACAGTGCCATAGAAAAGCTGAAGACCTAATGTAGGCTAAATGTAAATTTGTAAAATGGAAACATCTAAATAATTCAAACCAGCGACATCGATTTCTGTGTGGTTTGTTTGTCTCCAGGCCAGTCTAATTTCAAAGGGTTGAGGTTTTTATTAAATAAGAAGAAGAAAGAGAAGAGTCACAGTTCTACTTCAAAGCTGTTTTGAATCAGTTGTTTTCCCTCCATCTTTCCTCCCCCCTTTCCTCTCCCTTCTCCAAGATTGAGGAAAGATCTGGCTGAAGATGGCAGTTGCAAGCGTGGTGAGTATACAGCTACAGTGCTATGTAATCTCCGTTTTTCTTCCCCCCCACCCCTTTGCCTCCATCAGTTTTCCACCCCTCGAGAGCCGACAATGCCATCCCACCACAGCAGTAATACAAAACCTTCTCCCCCACCTCTTTCCAAGTTGGGGATTTTGTATTTTGTTATGTATTTGAAGCTGCCAAACCAAGTGTTTTGAATGACCTGACAGATATAATGCTCTCACCACCTGCCATTTTAATAACTGAAGTCAGCTGGAGGCTGTGAACCGCTCTTTTGTAAAGAGTTTGTTACTCAACAGGTCACTTTTATAAGTGTCTGCTGTGCCACATGCTTCAAGCAGTCTGGAACATGCTGTGTTTTGCTGGCAGCCTTTGCCCATTCCCATCTAAAATGAATTATATTGGGGATCTTCAACTGCATCTGGTGGAAAGGGTGGGATTTATGCTTTACTGAGCCACTTCTCCATATAAATTTACCTGCTGTCCCATTACAGGCCACACACCCTGTCAACACCAGCCTGGATTACTACAGGAATGACAGCACGGTGCTGTCCCTGTATGGAAACCTGGTGAACGGCACAGACTTCACGTGTGACAAGAGGCAGGTCAGGCAGTTTGCTCGAGCCTTCCTGCCGGTGTTTTTCTGGCTCATCTTCTCTGTGGGCACAGTGGGAAACGCCTTGGTCGTGCTGGTCTATTGCAAATACCGCTTCAGGAGGAGCATGACGGATCGGTACCTGCTGCACCTGGCCATTGCGGACCTGCTCCTTCTCTTCACCCTCCCTTTCTGGGCCAAGGCTGCCTCTGACGGCTGGATCTTCGGGAACTTTATGTGCAAAGTCGTCAACAGCATGTATAAGATCAACTTCTATGGCTGCAGCTTGTTTCTAACCTGCATCAGCTTTGACAGGTACATCACTATTGTCCAGGCGACGAAAGCTAAGACTTCTAAGCGAAAGCGGCTCCTGCGCAGCAAACTCATGTGCTTGGCCGTCTGGCTGACGGCCGTGAGCCTGTGCATCCCAGAAATCATGTACAGCCAAAGCACGTGGGTAGGTGACGTAACAGTCTGCAAAATTACATACCCGCCAAACGTCAGCATGATCTTCAGGGTTACTGTCCTGGCCTTGAAAGTCACAATCGGATTCTTCCTCCCCCTCGTTGTCATGGTTATTTGTTACGCCCTTATCATCAACACCCTCCTGCAAGCCAAAAGATCCCAAAAGCAGAAGTCCCTCAAGATCATCACCACAATCATCACTGCTTTCCTCCTCTCTCAGTTCCCGTACAATGTTCTTTTGCTGGTCAAAGCCATCAACGCTTACACTGGGGTGGCGTACAGCTGTCAGGCTGCCGACCGGCTGGACATTGGGCTGCAGGTCACCCAGAGCATCGCTTTTCTCCACAGCTGCCTCAACCCCTTCCTCTACGTCTTTGCTGGGGAGCGGTTCAGGAGGGCGCTGGGCAGGGTGATGCAGAGCGGTGGCTGCTACCGGAGCGGGGTCCAAGAGCAGTGCTCCTCCGCCTGTGACAGCCAGGAGCACAGCTCGAACTGGTCCTTTGCCATGCTGGGCAGGCGGCGGGTGAGGAGCTCGCTGACCCTCAGCACCCATTTGACTCCCTCGGTTATGCCCCCTCCTTGCCAAGTCCTCTTGTAAGTTTGTCCCCCCGTTCCCCTCTGGAGGAGCACCAAACTCTTTGGAAAACCATCTGTATACCCCGAAGACTGTCTCAGAGGAGCGGGGAGGGCTGGGGGCTCCTCGCCCACCCCGTCCTCGCTGTGTGGTACCCAGCCGGGGCTTGCTGGCTGAAAGGAAGGGGAACCTTTGGCACAGGGCAGCAAAATGGAGCCGCGCTTGTTGTAAGCAGAACTGATAGAGGACAAAAGTTATTTTTGTGACAGCTGTTAATACCCGGCCCATCTGCAGCTCAGACCACAATCTGAAATAACAAGCTTCACAGGGAGGCGATAGTCATAGAATCGTAGAAGACTGTCCCAGCTATGGCAGCAGCAGAGGCAGATGAAGCGGGATGAGCCACAGTCCCATCCACAGGAAGCAGCAGGAGGGGGTTCAGCCCCGGTTTGCTGTCCAGCCGGGGTCTCCCATGGAGGTGGCCGGGCTCGGGAGCCCTTCTTGCACCTAAACCAGATCGCCTCCGCCGTGAAGGAGAGCAGCCTTTAGTTCCTTCACTGGTTTATTGCAGCAGCCAAATGCTGCTCTCTGTGCCCGCGCAGGCGATTGGTGTTGCAAAGAAAAGCTGATCGTTCACATTCATAAAGTGGTCATTACAGAACTAGGTTTCTCTTTCTCCTATATTTTAGCTGTGTGATGTAAGGTGAAATTAGGTGCAATTTATTTTCTATGGCCTCTGTTGTGATACTGGCATTTTGTGTGTTCCCTGCACTGACAAATCGCACCTTGCGATAAAAATTCAGGGACATCAGAGATGCTGAGTTGCCTGTCCTGGAGATATTTGCCATGCTGTGGTGTGTAGCTGTCATAAAACAAAACCCAAAAAACTAAACCCATGGTTCATCAGACTGCTGGTTACGCGCTGATATCTTTGCTAACGGTGAGAAAATATATTTAGCCTGAGGCCAGTAAGACAGAGAGTAATTAAGTGTCAAACCTAACATTAATGAAATTTGGATTGAGGCTTCGGGTTGGTGGAGGCAGCGGTTCCCAAAAATGATGTGCTGTAATGTACCCCGCAATTTCTATAGGGCTTTTCGTGTGCCGGTGTTGGTGCCGTGACGGTGCCTGAGGCCGCAGGGCAGTGCGTGGCCATTCCCCCTCGCTCGTCCCCTCCAGGGGACACGGCATCCTCTGTCCTGCCTGACCATAACCTGCACCTCCCAGTCTTCAGCCGCCAAGTTGTAGTGCTTAGGGGGCTTTCTTTTAAATAATTGCAAAACGCGTCCTGGTAATTATTTCTTGCAGGAAGAAAGTGTTTTCATTGTGCATTAATCATTAAAGCGTGTCGATAAACACGAGCTTTCTGCAAGGCTTGGCGCTGCTTTTCTAGCTAATAGGGTACATCCAAGCAGATGGGGTTCTAGTTTCATATGCATTTATGAGGATTTTTTAAATTTTTTTTTAACTTTTCCTTAGAGAAAAAAATGGTGAAAGATGTATGTATTTTTTACTGTGTGTGTAACAAGGCTTTGGGGGTTCTTTGTTAAGCTCAGTGCAAATGGAAGATGAAATTCTGTTAAATAAAGACGCAGCCACATACAGTGAGGGGATGAATCGGTTGTTTCTTGCCCACAGGTCCTTCCCAGGTTTGGATCCGTACGCATAACCTGTTTCCCATGATGCGGTTTACCCCTCCCAAAAAAGGCCAAAGGAAAACTTTGCTACCAGGTTTTACTATAACCCTTTAAGGGTTAAAACCTATAAGGTTTTACCTAACCCTTGGGGTGTGGAAGCCACAGACGAGGACCCCAGAGGCAGCGCCAGAGCTGGTTTCGTCTCTGGAGGCGATGGGTGGGGTGCAGTTTTGGGAAGGAGGGCAGGTTTCAGAGGGTGTGGGAAGAGGGAGTATGCCGGGGGCAGACACTTCCCTTCCCAGGGATGGGGGTGAGGGTGTTCCTACTCAGGAGGTCTTCCTGGCCCCAAAAGAGCCTTCGAGTCGTACAAACAAACAAACAAGTATGCAAACCTTAGCTGCCACCAACTGGCATCCTGCCCAGTGGCCTCGAGCTCCTCTTCCCTGCGTGGTGTCCTGCCGGCCCTGGGAACTTGCATTTCAGGGACTTCTGCACAAAGGTAAAAGCTTCTCCGCTCTGCAAAATGTGGTGGGAAATTTTCATGCTTGGTCGGCAAGTGAAACTGTTGAGGGAGGTGAAGCGGTGATGAACTTTCAGCAGTTTGGGGCGTCAGGGTTGTCTCCGGGTCACGCACATCCCACTCTGAGTCAGGCTGCTCCTCGCCGCTTTGCTGGGGGGAAGCTGGGGGACCAGACGCCCCCCTGGGGTGAGCTTTCACTCGTGGGTTCTGTCCTGCCCTGCTGGGGCTGCCTGCGGTCTAGCAGCTGCTGGTGCCTTCGCAGGCTGGCAGTGCCCCCCCAAACTCGTGGGGAAGCTGCCTCCCTGCCGCCCCTCACCCCTGGCAGGGTCCCTCGCTGCTGGCCACCATGCAGCAGGGACTTGGTCATGGAGGCACCTGCTGCCACTGTCCTCTCCTCCATTCTGTCGGGGGCCTCTGTCCTCCAGCAGCACAGGTCCTTGCAGTCAAGCAATCCCAGCACTCCTTTGTCCCTCTGCCCTGAGGTTTTAGCTGGATTTATCCCACTGAAATCCCTCTCATGCCTCCCTAGGGTGTCCCCAGCCTTCAGCTGACACTGTCTCCCCAAAGGGCAGGCTTCCCTGAAGGAGAGGGGTATTGCCTCCCTGGCCCCCAGTCCCTCATGCCTGCTGTGGGACATGGATGATACTTGCACCTTAACCACAGCTCCAGCAGGACAGTCACTGAGAAGTTCTGGGAGAGGCCTGAGATCTTCCATGGCTCCCCTCTGCTCTCTTTAAGGCCATTTTTTCCCAGATGTTCCCAGTTGTGGGTTGCAGTCTCCTCTGCTGTCCCTTTTCTTTGAAGGAGCAGCTCGGCTTGCCTCTGCCCTGAGCATTGCATCTTCACCCTGAGACCCTTCAACTCCTGGTCCCCACCCCAGACTTCATGGAGCCAGATGCGTGGTCAGAACCCCAGATCTCACCCCAGCAGGAACCTTGCCAGACCTGCCCACTGGCATAACACCCCCAAACTATGCAAGAGCCGGGTGCCACACTGGAGCAGGGACAGCCACAGCAGCAGCTTTGGGTTGTCATCGATTTGCTATGGTGAAGGTCTCAGAGGTAGCCGCAACCGCGGTGCAGGCAGTCACGTAGCATGGCGCCAGCCTGCTTGTGGTACAAGGAGAGGAAGTTGGGAGAGCTGATGAGAAACTTTCACTCTCTGCGGGCAAACCTGCCTAACTGATCATAGAATTGTTTTGGCTGGAAGAGACCTTTAAGATCATTGAGTCCAACCATTAACCTAACACTGCCAAGTCCACCACGAAACATGTCCGTAAGCACCACATCTACGAGTCTTTGCAATACCTCCAGGGATGGTGACTCAACCACTTCCCCGGGCAGCCTGGTCTAATGCTTCACCACCCTTTCGGTCAAGAAATTTTTCCTTAAACAGTCAATCTAAACCTCCCCTGGCACAACTTGAGGCCGTTTCTTCTTCTCCTATCACTTGTTACTTGGGAGAAGAGACCGACTCCCACCTCACTACAACCTCGTTTCAGGTAGCTGTAGAGAGGAATAAGGTCTGCTCTCAACCTCCTTTTCTCCAGGCTGAACCACCCCACCTCACTCAGCCGCTCCTCATAAGATTTGTGCTCTAGACCCTCCACCAGCTCTGTTGCCCTCCTCTGGATACGCTCCAGCACCTCAATGTCTTTCTTCTAGTGAGGGGCCCAAAACTGAACACAGTATGATGGTTGCTTCTGCCTGAAACATATATGGGCTTCTGTAAAGAAGCACCTCTTCCAGAGAGCAGAAGAACAATGGACAAGTGTGAAAGAATGGCAATGGGTGCTGCAAGCGTCACTGTAGTGACCATAGATAAAGCAGCCCAGGTGTCGTTGTCCCAAAACCAAAACCATTGACCTGAGTTTGGTATGTGCAAACCCACCATCCCCAATTATGATCTGGATCAATTACCCATCATTTGACTGCCCAGACACCTAGTCCCATAACCCTTATGTTCTGCCTCTTTTTCCAAGCCTCCTGGGCCATATGCCTCTTGAAACCTTGTATTGGGATTTCAGAGCATCCCAGTGACATTTCAAGGGCTAATGAAGAGGATACCGCTGTCTCGTGGCAGCTTCACTTGTTCCCCACAGCAGAATGTCGTACCGGGTGTGCTAAGGCCAGTTCTGGGAGAGCCTTGCCCCTAGCACCAAAGAAGGGAAGAGATATTGTCCAGTATGGCTGAACATGTATTACTGGTGATGTACACAAAGGCTTTCGACAGCTACAGCCTTCCCCGCAGAGCTGTTGTACAGTAAGGTACGGTTGCTTACACGTGTACTGCAGGTCCCACGTACTGCGGGCTAGGCTGCAGAGCTGGAGACTCTGTCCTAGCGAGAAGCCTCTGAGCATGGAGCCAGGGTCGGTGCTCCTGCTGGAGCATGGGGACGGGAAGCATCACAGCCTCCATCCCCAGCAGGAAAATCCTGTGAGGGAACAGAAGTAATGGATAAAAGAAGCGATGACTGGTTGTGATGGTGCCCATTGTCCTCCTGACCACATTTGGATGGTCCCAGCAGCTGAGATGAGCCTCCGCGTCTACCATGTACCCTGGGGCTGGGACTACAGATGCAAACTCAGAGGTGACAGGTGAGAGAGCCCCAACTCACACAGGGCTTCTTTCCCTCCCACAGCCATCCAACGTAACCCGGGTGTACAGACCTGGCCAGGACCTGGGGAAAACCAGACGGGAGCCCTAAGCTGAAGGACAACACTCCTTTGTGTTGTGGACAACAGTGAGTGCACCTGCTGTCCTTGGGGCTGCTTTATTTTTGCTCTGTTGTACTGTGAAGACGTGGCCTTTTTTTCCACCAGCATGACAAACTATTTTCTGTTTTCATTATTTTCTAATAATTTTTCATGCTTATAAGCAGATCATATAATAATCTGATTTATCTTCCAAAGAAATCTCTACAAGGCAGAAAAGGGACACACGCTCTCAGTGATATAGAATTTTATTTTTTTAATTCCTGAGGTTAAAAAAGGAAAAAAAAGCATCAAGAAACATTCCAGTACACAACCGTCTACATCTCTGTAACTGTACAGACGCTGGTATACATAAACCTCTTTTTCTCCCATCTGGAGTGTGAAGTTTGATGTGAACGGGGTTTGCAATTCTTTGGCAGTTAAGACCAAAAGATGCTTCTGAACAAGTTACAATCTCAGTGACTGTGCAGAATTGAAACTATAGTGCAATTTCAATTTTAAAAAAGGAGCAAAGTCAGGCTTTCATAGCTTTGCTATTTTGTAACGTGGTACACTCTTGTGCAATACATCTCAGTGATCTTTCATAAAGCAACATTGAGTAACATTGAGTAAAGGAACACTGTCATTTTCTTAAAGCAACTACGTTCTTTCCTTTGCATAAACCTCTGCATAACCAAAAAATATTACCCTCCATTGTTCCAGCACCCAGGGAAAACACCCGAGGACTTATGCTGACCACAAGGTATACTCTCTTTGTTCCATGAGTGTGACATCCCCTTAAATCCATTTCATGATCGATTTCAGATACTTATTTTCTCTTAACTGCATTGCTGGGGATGGTCAGTTAATAAAAGGCCTAATTCAAAAAGTGAGCTGAGAATCTGTAGGTAAACAGATTTATAAGCGTCCCTGGCGCAGCTCACGTGAACAAGTGCTTTGTTGAATGGGAGTGTAAGGTGCTTGAACAAAATCGTCTCTTGCACAAACCAACACTTGTGCTAAGTCCTTTATTGCGTTTCTGTGGCTCCAGTAATAAAACGTCGATACTACTGACAGGTTCTTTACTGTCTTCTCTGCACAGTCTCTGAGGTGGAAGAGACTCCCTCTTCTAGGTGACATGATGGGATTCCTGTTCTTGAACAGCTGATTTGAACAGTTGCGCTCCTGTCCAGTTGTTGTACCTTACCAGTTTGAGTATTTCCTCTTTTCAACCTTTTTCTCCTTCCTAAATACTCTCCTTGGTTAGAAGCAAACCTTTTCATCTTTAAACTACAGGTCTGGCTTCCACTCTTAATCCTCTTTCAGAGAGAAAAAAAGCCACAAAACTACTCTCGTGGGGTGGAAAAACCTGAAGAAATGGTACCATAAAGACTCAAATGCTAAAAAACTCCCGATGCAGTGGTTTTTTTTCCTTCTCCTCTCAAACAAACGTTTCAGCCAGGACTGTCTACATGGAAGACTTGCAGGGAAAAATCTAGCTTACTAAATGGAGCCAGTTACTTCAAGAGTTACATAAAGAGTGGCTTAAAAGCCTTTGCCACAGGAAAACAAAATGTTAAGAACTGGGATGCAGAGAGGAAATCCAGAGGGAAATCTGTCAAATAAATTTGAATGGAGATATTCCAAGTATTTCTGAGCAGAGATGTCATATTTTGGCCTAAGATATTTGACAGTGTCCCTTCACCTTACATTTGGCATTTTAAGAAAGATATCCTAGTAAGATTAGTATTCTAACTAAAACAACAGCAAAATGCTTTAAAAAAACCACACCTAAAAGCTTAAAGGAAAACTGCAGCAGACTTCAGTAACAGCTCGGTAAAATTGCATAGCATATGGTACACAATATTCCATTTTTAAGCAATAAATAATCTCTTCTTGCCTAATTAAATAAAAACATAGCTTCAACACTGAAATATGCCGTAATTCATGAACTGATCCGTGTGCCATTTTATTGCCTGTTTATTGTCAGTCTCTCGCCCATCTCGTTTTCATGCACACAGCCAGGTAAGGGTTTAACTGCGTTGCAGCCTGTTCCCTCAGGAAGGGGAGCAACCCAGGCTGCACCTCCCACTGACCCCTCTGCCTGGCAGAGGCTGGGAAGCCCACCACCAGTACTGGGAAGAGGTGTCTGAAGGGAAGGGAAAGCTATCGAGGAGCCAGATGAGCCGGACACCTAAAATCTGTGTGCTCCATGAAAAGCAGTCATTCTTTCACAATCTTTTTCAAGATCACTGTATTTATACATTGTTAACAGCTGGAATGAATGATTAGCAACCTTTAGCTTTATCTGCGGTATTCTTTTCTTTCCTATGATCAGAAATTTCTCTCAACCTCAGCTGCTACTATGTAAACGTCCAACACTTGTCTTGTGATCTCCATCTTCTAAACAACCAGCCTTCTGGTGTAGGAGATCCCTTATGGGTAATGGGTCAGAGCAGCAACACAGAAACACCAGCTGGATTCTCCTGACTTCCTTCCCTAGACAAGTTGATTCCTCCAATTCTTTGCCCTTGTTTTTTACATTTACAAGTTTGCCCCTTTCCCCTCCCCTAAATAATTTGCTTCCACTTGTGCTTGCCCTTTTTTCTTCTTTCGCCTCATGTTTTATTTTCTGTCTCCCACCATGACCCCTGTTTACCAGCTACAGTTGCCACCAAGAGTCTACAGGGTTCCTGGCAGGGTGTGCTGGTCTTCTACCAACTGCTGTACTAAAGTCTTCCAGGTCTGTCTGAGGTTTCCTTGGGAGAACAATAACATGAGAAATCAGACACACCTAAAATGATGAGGAGGGCTGGTTGGGAGAAAGAACTTTTCTCCTTTCTCCTGCCAAATGTTTTGCCTTTCCATCAGATGACAGGAGTTTTAAACAGAAAAAAATCTGCTTTCAGATATTTTGACAAAAAGTTGAAATTCTGTATAGAAAGCAGATGGTTTATATGGAAATTTTGTATAAACAAGAACCCAGTCTTCCCTTAAAAGGCAGTGCTTACAGCCAGCTCTGTCCCCAAATCCGAGATGGAAAGTTAGCAGTTGGCTAGGCCAACTGTGAGGGTTAGGAAAGGGGCGGAATACACTAACACTGGGTGGAGAGCTCATCAGGGCTGGATATGCATTTGGTTTTGGATGGACTTTTTGAGACCAATTCAAACATTATTGCTACCTTCCACGTGGTCTAGAGAGGGAGAGACTGCCGACCTCCTCAGAAACTGCGCTTTCCTGTGAATGCTGATGACTAAGGTGCTAAAGCAGGAAAAGGGAATGCTCCTCTTCCTAATATCACACAGTGAGCAGTATTTCATTCTACAAATTATACTCCTGATTCTGCCATTGGTACTCCCCATAAAAGCTGATTTCAGTGGACCAACTTACAGAGTACGGTGAGCAAAAGTGAAGGGAGCTGCTGCTTTGTGTTGTGTTGTTTTGTAACTGGTATTCAGTATCAAAGCATTTGTAAAAGCCAGTTAAGACTTACCAAATCTTAGCCCAAAATGTAAAAAACCCCCTATGTTTGCTGTTTATAAAACTTGGAAAAGATAAAAAATTCTAGATGGATTACAATATATGCCTGTGAAGACTGAAGTATTGCATAGTTGTTGTTCTGACTGTAAAAGCATTAGAGCAGAACAGAAATGGTTGTTTACTCCTCAGTGAAGAGGTCAACAAAAATACAAATTTTTCTTTAAATTTCCTTTTGAAGGATATTTTTGGAAGGAAAGTAATTCAATTTTCAGTAGAGAATTTCAGTTTGCATTTAGACACCCCCACACTTATTATTCTCTCCACTGAAAAAAATTTGATTATTATTGACCTGTTAAATCAAACAACATGGCTTTTCAGCAATCTGTACACAGTACAGAACCATTAGTGTTCCTAAAAAGGCTTCTGGTTTTTAGTGTATATATATTCTCTAAGTGCATTATAACTATTGCATAGTTTCCAAATCTTCAAACACAGTGGTAATCGTAATGCTGACATGTACATAAATAATAGCATTTCTTAAAAATTTAATTAAAAATAACACAGTGTAGTCAAGGCTATGGAAAATCACTTCCATCATAGATGACAGGTCGCTCGACAGCCAAGTGATAAAATACTCTTTTTGAGATAAACCTGTCAAGGAAAACAAGAGAGCAAGATGATCACGTTAGCAGAAGTCAACGAGACAGGAAGCCTTAAAAGTGTATTGAGTCTTTCAGTTTATACTAAGGCAAAAATCAGACTGGTGTTAAAAAGAAGTATGCTTGCGCAAGGGCCGTCAGGTCTGTTGTTAATAAGATGACAATCCGGACTAAACTCTCTTGGAAAGAGTCACAAATTACTTGTTTACTTCTGTTTACCTTCCCAGAGGTTGAGACAGAAGAGTGGAATTCTTCTATGGGGGGAGAAAAAACCCCAAACAAGAACAAGAACCAAAACTCAGCCTGAAGATCTTTCAGCAAGCCGGGACCAATTTCTCATACTTACTTCTGAATGGCAGAATAACGGTACGTTCGATCAGTTCCACAGTCTGTAAAACCGAGCTTATTTCACCTTTTACACCGAGCTAAGACTTACCTAGAGAATGTGTTGTCAAATATCAGTGTGTAGATTCCAGAGTTTCTGACTTTCACCTGTCCTCTGATAGTTTCCTTATGAGAGTTGCAGCGGGTCATAGGAATAAGAACCTGGAATTCAATACAAATCAAAATTAAACTTGCTATTTGCCCTATAAATTGCATTTGCCTTCAGAAAAATATTTAGACTTGAGCCATCTTGAAATTCCCAAAGTGCATATGTGCCTGCAAAACTATTTATTTTCACTGATTAGCATTAAAAATTCACCCAAACTAAAATCTCACAGAGACACATCTGTTTTCATTTGATAACCTCTTTACAGCATTTAGCTATGGCTGTAAATCTCTACTTCAGAGACAGAATCAAATCCTGATATTTTTAATCTTAATCTGAGCAAGTTTACTAACATCAGCAGTGATACATTAAATCTATACAAATACATCCAATGCAGGATTTAGCTAAATACGTCTTTCAATATATGCTTTTAAAGTCCCTGTATTATAAAATAAGATTTCTCATCAAATCTTGATTGTTTATCTAAGGTTACAGCAAAAGTGTGTGTAACCACCTATCTTGCTGTAAAACCCTAGCAGAGGCAGTCAGCAGAACAGCAGCAGACAGATCAAGGACAACCGTATAAACCCCAAAGTTATATCAAATAGATATATCAAGACAAAAGCAACATTCACTCTTCATTCGGCTTTCAGACTAAGAAGAAAAGATTTTACACGGAGTCAGTAACCGTGGAGTGAATTAACGTGTGCTATATAAATGTGTTATTTTCCCAGTGAAATCACAGCCTTAGAGCTCCCCCTACCATGCTGGGTTAACCTAACAGCTGCATTGTCTTCTTTAAAACTTTGCAATTAGCTGAGTAACATAGATTCACTCAATCTGTAATCACGAAATACGGATAGCACATATAAAAACTGGTACCTTGGGCACTGGCAAAGTGATTTTGCCAGTCAAGGCACTTCAGTATATGTTTCACTGTTAGAAATGCAGGTAACCCTATCAATTTATTTGTCTCCTTGTAGCTTCTGCTCAAGAGCCTGCCAAGATCAGTCCTTAGCAGCTTACAAATGAAGTAATATTGAGGAGGGGAAAAAGAAGAATTTTGCAGGCTTGGAGTTTTATTTTTGCTTAATGATAGCAGGTGAATTTCAGATGCGACCGATAGAAGCTACAGTGCTTTTCAACTCAACTTTTGCAGGCAATATTAAAGAATTAAAGGTGTTGCTCTGCCTTCAGGAGAACTGTAGAATTGCAGAAACAAGTCCTTAATGCAATAGCAACTGGCACTCTTGTGGAGACCTGGCTATACTTGCTGATTCCTCTAGGTGACTGACTGTAGCATATTACAATCTCTAAGGTAGTAAGGAAACAAAGGCCTTACTTTGCACTGATCCAGCGGTGTGTCTTCCGATTCTTGGTAGACAACGCTGAAGGATATGCTTTTAGGGTCTGATGAAAAGATCCAGCTAATCGTTAGTCCCATCTCTGTAACAGTGATGGGAATGATACTGTAGGTGCTGGATTTAATGAACAGCTCTCTGTTGCTTTCTCCAAAATTTAAGATCTCTTCCACTGTAAGGGGCAATTTGATCCTGTGAGGGAGAAAAATACAATTACTTGAAGAGATCCAATGTAATTACTCAGACACAAATAATAACCATTGCTTTCTATTTTCCGTCTATTTGAGTCAGACTGCAGAGCACCTTTGGGACAGGTCTGCAAGATGCAGGAAAATTCAGCCTCGAATGAAGGCAAGAACTAAAGAAAAGATGACTGATACCAAGAGCTTTCACTGCTCTGGCAAATGTGGATGTTATTCACTTATTTATTTCGACTAGAAAAATTTAGTGCTTGAATAAAGCTTTTGAGAGTTAGTACGATAAAAAAAAGAGTCTGCTGCCCCCTACTGTTCTTTTTAAACACAAATTTAAATAAAAAATCACCTACTATATTAACCTTTTTAGATGTCATTCGTTCAGAAAGTAGGGATTCGGAGCATAGAGGGGACAGATGGAATGTGAACAGCAGCTCTGTCTAGATACTCTGAAGCACCTAATGCTACAGAGGTGTAATGGTCTGTTTTACCCAAGCAAGCTGCATAAAAGCTGACTCAAAGTACTTCCAGTTAGAAGGAAGTTCTTAGCACCTAGATGACCCTGAGACCTGAAGCATTATATTAGCCTACCTCATTCTGATATCTATTTCAGACTGCAAACAGTGAGGCCCTTAAACAGGAGAATGCTGCTTGCTTTCTTCAGGGGAAACCTGTAATTTCTAAGAGCCGCGGATCTTGCCTACATTACTCTAACAAAAACTAATCTAACATATCACTCTTTAGGCCAAATAAATTGTTTCCAAATCAATAAGCTCACAGTAAATCACAGTACTGTGATTTGTTTGCCAGCAGGTATCAAAAATAGAAGATATCACACAATCACCATGATGATTTGGCATTCTAGAGTAAAGAGGAGTTCAGTTTCCAACCATGACTACACAGTGGTTAGGGATCACAGATGATTTATTATGATAACTATTGTACTCTGGCCAGAGAGGAAGCTTTATATTAAGTTTTGCTTACCTTGTTACTTTTTCCTCTTAGCTGGAGTGTCTCAGGTGATCTTTGATTTTAATAAACTAATGATCACTCTTGGTTTTGCCCTACAGCCCAGCTATGATTTTAGTTACTGTGTCATTTACCTGGTTCTCTGAAGAGCAGCAACAAGGTTGAAACATGGACTAATTTATCTCCCTGCAGTCAAAAGTTTAAAACCTTCCCCATACTTAACCCAAAATTTCAAAGCTAGGCTTAAGGGTAGAGTGAGCAAAGGGGAATTTCTGCAAGTCACAGGCATTTTCATATGTTAGATTTCCTTCTTGGCTGTGCAAGTGACATGCTGTATCGCTACTGCATGTAACTATTAATTTCAGAGCAGGATACATGCAGAGAATTGTGTGCATTCAGTTCATGGAAGTCGAGCAGAGGCTCAGCTGAACATTTTATGCTCTGGTATATATCAACCAGAGCAGGCCAGACAGCTTCTCTAAGGCCATAAATAAATAACAGATACATGTTCCAAAAGGCAATGAATTCCCTCCCCATGACAAATGTCTGACTAGCACTGCACTCCCTGAATTTCTCTTCCAGTTTCTTCCAGAGACTACTAGAACTACACAGCCTTCTCTCTAAGCCCACTTTCTGTTCACAGCACCTCCTGCAATAAGTATAGGAAGGTTTTCTGATGTGATGTGAACCCAAATCTTTCTTTCTTATTCCCCACTGGCACTAAAGTTTTGCAAGACTAAAAAGAGAGGACCTCGCTCATTACTGCTGTTCCGCATAGTTGAGCTATACTCTCTGCTCCTCCTCATACCAAATTCTACTGAGAGACACATGTGATCAGCTCTTCCAGGAGTCTGCAAGACTTGCGCTCACATAGCTGATATGTGAGCTCAACCTTTATTCTTTCAGCCTAGTAGTAATGAAACTGCTCTGCTTACATGATTTCTCCTGACTTCAACAGGCATATCTCAGCATCTTGAGCAACTTGCCACTCTTCTGATTCATCAAAGGTTGAAGAATTACACGTGCTGTTTCTAGGACAAAAAAAAAAAAGGAAAGGCATGATTGTCTGAGTAGTATGTGGTCAAATACCATCTGCATGCTGATGTCTTCCTAAAAAGGAAACATTTTGATAGCCATGATGCTGAATTACAGAATTCTGAATTTGCACATTTTAGCGACAAAACTGTCTGGGCAGAACTGCAGCCCTGTTTTGCCAACCACTGTGCACAAATGTAAAACTGTTCCTATCCTGTTTTCCTGAGCTAAGAGGAATACATATGTCCAGAACATCTCTTCAACAGTCTTAAGAAAAGTTCCCTATCAGGACGCTGCCAGGTATTAAACATTCCCTGGCAGGTGGAAATCTTAATGGAGGGCAGACACAAGCAAAACAGTCTGGACTTGTCCCTTAAAGAAAGCATGCACAGGGATATGACATTTGCACTGGATTTAATCTGTGAGGTGTTTTACAAACATATTCTCCAGTTCCTTATTCTGACAATGGTACATAAAATGTATTTTAGCTGTAGAATCACTACCATGTATTTTCTTTTCATACAAGAAATACTGGATGATTCAAACACAAATACATCAAGAAGCTGTTACAGGATGACAAAGCAGAATGCCTCCTCCCCAGTGTGATGTGTCCAGGAGAGCAGAGGAAGTAGATGGAAGAACCTGCCCTCCACTCCTTACCTCAAAAAGAGCGCATGCTCTGGGTGAACACTGGAGTAGCACCAGCTATGAATTACAGGGCCGGGACACAAAGAGAAGAATGACTTTGAGAGTCAGTAAACAAATGCTGATAGTTTCCAAGTAAGTTGGAGCTTCTCTAACTAATACTTACTTTGTTTCCCTGCATCTCAGCAGGCTGATAACTGAGACAATTAGGCTGTCATTCCCAGAAAAATGCCAAGGATTTTTATATACAGGGAACCAGCTTGTTGGTTCCTTCCAAAAACCAGCAGAATCTAATAAAATATAATATCACTTTTATGTGCTTCTGAGCCATGAAGTGTAATCATGCAGCAAGGGCATAATTGCCACACATTCTGTAGACCAGTTACCAAAGCCCATGCACCGTTTAGCATTTTCGTTTAAATCCTACAGGATCTTGCTCTACAAGCAGCACTGCTGAGTAAAAGAGCAGCAGAAAACATGTCCAGGTAACAGCACCTTCAGCTGGCTATTAGCAGCATCTGAATATACTGTGTCAGCACATACAACCATGTGTGAGTTTAGTAGGGTGACACTATTGATCTGAACCAGGAAGAATTAACTGTTATGACTGCAAATTAAACTGCACCCACTGTCTACGTGTTTCCTGAACTTATAAAGCACTTCTTCAGAGTCCTACCGCTACTGTTAGCACCCTAAGGAGACAGCTGCGAACTGCAGGGAAAACTCAAACGTGTGACTAAGTGCCAAAACCTGAGCTATAACCAAACATTACCTTGCGTGCTGAAATGTAGGAATGACATAATACATGCTGGTCCATATATGTTCATACAACATCTATGCAAATACTTAGGTAATTATGCAAATAATTTCATTGTTAACTACCTATCTTTGTACAACTAGATAAGAAAACTGATTCTAAAAAAACAAATCAGAAAATGAAAATATAGCTTGTAATCCTATAGATCTATTTTGCTTGCACAGTATGAACAGCAACAGACTTCATGCTGTGATCCACAGAACTCTCCCTTCCCATTGTGATAGGTACACAGCCTTAATTTCACAGCCTTGTGAAAGACCAAGAGAACTACAGGACTATGGTCTTCTCAGAAGCAACAAACTATGATTTATTATGCAATGCCATTAGAGTTCCTTTTAATTAATCTGTCAACCTCACCTTTCTTTGGGGACCCTGAAACGTAAATTATATCCCAGAACCAATAAAAATTTCATGTTCTCCTCTAACACGTGATTTCCTTTATTCCTGCTGCTGCTGCAACCTAACACATGGTTAGGCAGTCAGCTTGCCACTTGGCTGCTCTAACCAGTAAATTGACCGCAGTACTCCCAATAGGCTAAGGGAGCACTAAGTGTCCTACTTTGTCTCTTAAATCCAAGTACATTACAATCACAAAGCAAATCCTCCTTCTTTTTCTGATGTCCCATTGAGAGCAATGGTCTAAACTAAGGCCTGCTAGCACGTGTGGAAAAACACAAGAAACGCAGTCTCATGACTTAACCGGAGCTCTTGTCTCCCTGACAAGAGAATTTATTCTTGCATGACCTATTCACACTAGATGGCAGCATTAAGGCTGTTTCTGCAGCTTGCCAGGTCCCCAGCTTACAATTATGCCCCCTCATGCATTAAAATCCAGACTGTTTCTCTTATTTTCTTTTAAAAATGAAATGAAGTGGGGCTGAAAAGCAGGAAGAACTGAAACATGGAAAAGACACTACAACAAGAAGAAAACAACTCTGGTTGGTTCAGCAAATCCTTGAGACAGATTGTCAGAGTAAGGCCAGACACTTCGAAGAAGTATGACTTCACACTTGTCCTGTTCTTATGCTTTTCCTCAGCCATCTGCTGTTGGTCATTGTCCTTCAGCTGGATGAACAGTGTGGCTGTTCTTAAATATGGAAAGCATTTCTTACAAACAATACTAACGTACTGTTGTGACCAACATCACAAATGCCTTTGGGAGTTAGAAATAAGAAGTCCCTTTGAGAATTCAAACCTGAAAAAAGCCAGTTCAACTCTGCCTTCAATAATTTTCTGTTTTCAGAAGCACTTGAGCTCTGGCAGCTGTAGCTATGCACCTAAGGTGTCAGCTTCACCTGGCTGAGCAGTAAAATCCCATAAGCCGTCTGCCTGTCAGCAGCACAATGATTTCTGAAGACGACTTCAGTTGTCCAGGGCCAGAACCTTACCAAAATGTGTGAAAGCCAGAAACCTGAAACAGAGTGGAGGCTGTACAGGGTCCTTCACAGCTGCTTAGTCCAGCAAACACCTCTGCAAATGTTTCTAATGCCAAGAACCAATCAAAGGCATTGTGCTGGAGTGCACAAATGATTCCTCAGGCCTGCTGTCACCTAGCAGGTCAGACCCATGCCAGGCACCCCAACACAGTTATAAGCCTTCCTCTCCAGCCCCAAAAAAAAGAAAGAAAAAAAGAAAGAGGATGGCAAAGGATCAGAAGAAAGGATGCACAGACAGCCCTTGGTGTGGGCAAGAAGAGAGGCATGATTTGGGATGGACCATGGGGTATACAGAGCTCACTGAGTTTTTAACAGGGTACAAGAGAAGTATCTTGCATGAAGAAGTATGGGTGGGAGGGGGTTGGAATGGTCACGGGAGGACCCTGACATATGTAGGGATGGGAAAATATCACGTACACAGCTGATGAAAAAAATAAAGGGACATGAAGATCCACTACTATGTGTTGTGGGTGGCCGACATATTGGTAAGAAATCCCAGCCATTTCTCAGAAAAAATGTAGGATTTAACTATGCTACATCCTGTATGAAAGAAAACCAAACCCAAAAGAACTCCCCTGCCTTGAAACTACTTACACTCTCTGTAAGACCAGAGGCAACTGGTGCATACAGAGAAAGCAAGCCAGGGAAACAATCGTGACAAAGGGATATTTCTGTGCTCCAAGGGAAACATGCAAAATCTTTTGAGATTTTTTTAGTGTTGTGATATGGAAGAGGTTTGGCCAGGGCTCTGAGATGAAGACAACTTTCAGTTGTCAGTCAAATGCTGCGTTTGCAAGAGGTTAAGATAACAGGTTTCCAAATAAGACAATTTGGGATCCCCAGGGTGCTTTCAAGTCCCCTCCCCAGCAGGGGGCAACAAACCGATGCCTAGCGGAATCAACACTAGAAATACTGCCAAGCTGCTGCCCCAAAGATCGTTAAATACTGCACAGTCGATAGGTCACCAAGGCTGCAGCCAGCTCCGTGGGTAACCCTAGCTTTTTTCAGTTGAGGTATTTGCTCCCCAAAATGAGCTGTTTTTTTTCTTAGATACATTAGAATTTTCTCCTTGCACAGTTCTTTAGAGGATACAGGGAAACCGAGGCAGAATCATATGAGAGGCAATTTCTGGCTTAGGTTTACACCACTATCCCCCAAGAGCCCCAGGCCCTTTGAGCAGAGCTGCTGCCCAGCCCGCAGCACCCAGCCCGTGCCTCTGCAGAGACTGCTCCATCCCAGCGCCTGCAGGTTCCCTGCAGCTGGTGCGGTTTCCGCACACAGGGGGATTCACAACTATACAATCAAACATTCCTCAGACTGACCTGTCCACGAGTTACAGCTAGTCTCTCAGCCCTCTCCCTGAGATAAACTCACACAGCCCACCTCTATTTTTACCATAATTCCGAGGTTACAGTTATAATTCACTCAGGCTGTATTTTATGGAAACAGTTTATGAAACAGAGGATGAAACAGGTCAAATCACAGTTAGGCTAGCAAGCTGAAATAAAGCATCTCTAAGTTTCTTTTGATCCCAACAGCACGATAAAGGGTTGAACACTGCTGATACTGCAGTCTTCTTTTGTACAGAGTTTATTAGAAGTTACAAAGAAGTGATCCCAGGGTTCCTCGTGTGTGGATAAGGGCAAATGGATGTCAGGAGGGTACTGGTCTCCATGGAAAGGCCATCCCTGCCCATACAGTCTAAAAAGGAGCATCTCTGGTGATTGAGGAAGAGCAGTTGCAATGAGGCCACTGCAAACTAGGCTGACAAAGTAGCTCAGATGAGCTGTCCATAAATGCATGATTAACACATTTCAAAAAGAGACTCTGAACACTGTTTTAAGGAATTTAAATGGGTCTCACTGGCAGAAAGGGCCGATTGCTGGCCCTCTGCAACACGGTGGTCACTTTACCTTTTCTCAAGGCAGACATTCACACTGGTTTAGGGTACATGTGCTATCACATAGCTTAGCTACTGCTTTATCACCTTCATACCCTCTTCTGCATCCAAAAATAACTGCTAAAAGCAGGTGGCTGTTGCAAACCCATTGTTCCTCTGTTTGACAGGAACAGTTTGTGAATATTTAGCACCTTGCTGCAGTTTTTATTCTGAGACAAAGGAATTGCTACCACATGCAATGGAGCACAAAGGAGAACTCAAAGAGCATTAGAAGGCTTTATATTTCTTGTGCAAGTAGTCTTCTTTCAGTAAATGATGCTGCAGGGTCAAGTCAAATTTGATGTTGTTTTTTTAATACACATTTGCAGGTACCGAACTCAAGTACTCAGAAGTACAAGCATACTGCTCTAGAGGACAGAATCCCAGAAGCACTCTAGCTACTGTACCACAGACTGCTGCAAAGATCTACATGCACTGGCTAGTTTCTCTGAAGACTGCCTTCCTCTCTCATGGAATCCATCCATGAGTAAGGCTACTACTTTTCTACACTAATCAATGGTCCTGAAGATGAGTCTCAAAAGGCTACCAAGAGCAGTGAGGCTCATTAGGGAAGTGAGTACAGCTGATAAACACAGCTAGGAAACACATCTAGGAAACCACCTCAAATGTTACGTACGCTGCGTGCAGCACATTGCTTTATGGGATGTGCAGGTACTGGGCTTCTCCTATGAAGGAATACCACAGGAAAGGGGAAATGAAAGCTATGGCTCACACTGAGTTGTGGTGATGGCCAGGCATGTAATTTAGTTACAAGGACTGCATGAAAGATGTCCCTAATTACAGTAGGAACAAACAGCAGCAGAGTATCACTTCATCGAGCCGTCGCACAGACACCTCCACTTCCCTGCACCCTCTCAAAAGCCTCCTCACAACTATTTCTCTCCCGTATCTTGTACCCACAGGCTGTAAGTCAATTCCCACACCTGCCTTTGCTGCAAGTGAAGGCAGTCACCCCTGCATAGGGTAGGCCCCCTCCAACTCCCTTGTAAATGTATGGAGGCCCTTCCAGCTTCTTTCTTTGACTCTGAAAGAAAATTTAGTACATGCACTAACTTTAACTAGGACCGAGATTGCCTTAAAGGTAAAAAACTCACTTGGGGATGGTCACCAACACAATATCTTTCTAGCCATCTCGAGCTTATCTCAGATAAAAAAATCTGAGAGAAAATTGTCACTAGAATATTTTTGCCCCAGAAAAAACAGAAAAACTAGAAGGAATTGGAAAATCCAGTATTGTTACAAAATACGTATGAATGGTTAAAAAAGGTAAGTGGTAAATACAGACTAAGTTTTAATTTTGCAATTAATTTTTGAAAAATCCATTTGATTCTGGACATTTCAGACAAAACGGACACATGTAAGTGAATTTGAACTGGATCTTGGGAGCACAGCTTGTTCATACATCTGCAGTAGATCACTCAAGAATCAAAACAAAGGAGTAACTTCATACCGTGTTGCTTTGGACAGCAACAACAACGAAAGCTGTGATGCAGCGGCACAGGCTTCAGCCCTGATAAATAAAGCAAACTGCCGCTTTCACATTTCCTTTGAAAGATAAGACGACTGCGTTCCCCCAAGATGTGACATTGTCTAGTAAGTGACTATTTTCTTGACTTCAGGTGAATAGGTAGACAGTTAAACAAAAAAGGAAGCTTTAACATTTAGAAATAGTCAAACTTGAAAGATTTTGTTAGTATCATACATATCCTGCATCCTGATTATGCAAAATTCAAGAGAAAGGGTAGGGTTTTATTCAGACTGTTGAAGGTACTGATTTTGCATTCTAGTTTTGTTACTAAATCTTTTCTGATGCCTTGTTATTGTAGTAGCTCTTTGGTTTACATGTTCTAGTTTTTGAAAAAAGGTCTTTAGATAAATATTTTGGTTATCTGGAACTCGGAGGGTGTATACCAATTATCTCCTTTCCACTTTGGCTCTAGAATCTGTTTTTCCAATTGGTATGTGCTTGAAAACCTCTCATGTCTTCCAACAAATATATATATGAAATAATTTCACCTTTTCTGATTACAATCTCAAATCCTTTTTGTAACGAAATCAGTTCATGTGCAAGGCATATCACATGATGCCGATGAGCATTACTTACCTTTTTCTATTTATAGACTGTATTTATTGCCATGGCAAATTACGCTTTTTATTATTATATGCTAAAATTACTTTTTATTTAGATTTATTTTAAAAAAGAGTGATCTATATCGGATATTCTGTTTGGAACACTGAGACAACAGAAATGAACAACTGGCAAGATCACTATTACTGCTTTTTACATGCTGCTTTTCAGGTGCAGCTACTAAAGCAGGATAGCTGACCAGCACAACAGAAATTAGACCATGGACACCAAATGGGGGAAATCCCTTGTAATACTGAGACTACCGGCTCCTGTGTGGCCCGGTTCCCAGAGTGGTGGAAATGATAAGCAGCTGCCTTCTGGTGACAGGAAGAGAACTATCTATGCTGGGGCAAACCAGGAGAGCTTGTTCTGACTCTCCATTACGTGCTTGGATTTCCATTTCATTAATTCAAGAGTTAATTTCAGCAGAACCAGACCTCAGAGTAAATCCTGTATTAACACACTGGACGCTGCATGGCGCTCTGTAGCTCACTTTTCTACCCATGATGTTATTCCTATCCAATTTAAGCTTCTGTTAAACTTCTAAATCTTTTTAGAACCTAGACTCAGTCAATACAGACTGTAACAACATTTCCCTGCAAATAAACTTATCCTGCTTGCTGTTCTCCTAATCAGAGAATTTTCTTCCTCCTCCCTCCCTATCTACCTAACACAATGCTTTCCCACTATCTCACTTCAGGTAGAAAGATTACTAGTGTTCTTTCCTTTGAGGAAAGCTGGAATAACTCCATGAACAACTAGTCTGACAAGGTCTAAGAACTCTGAAGTTTGAGCAGCATACAATGTGTATTCTGACTTAGATGTCTGAGTAACCACCAGGACGCTTTAAGAGCTTCTGGCTAGAACAATATCAGGTAACACAATAACAATGCATCATGAATACATGAAAACTTTTTTAAAGGAAATTGCTGGTCTTCCTCTTAAGTTACCATCCACTGAGGGGAGTGTTACCATCCACTCCAGTTTGTCTGGAACACACCACCTGTGGTAAAAAAGTTTTCAGCTTTAGCAGCTCTTTAAGCTCCTTATTGCTCCCCAGCATGATTAAAAAAAAAAAAAAAAAAAAAAAAGGGGGCTAAAAATTTCCACACTTGATGTTGCCTCAAAAATGAGCGTACAGTTCTGCAAGGGTAACCTATTTTTATGCATGTAGGACTTTTTTCTTCTTCTTTTTCTTTTTTTTTTTCCAGAGGGGTTGGTAATCAGTCAGGCATTTGAGACTCATTTCTCCTGCTCTCACACCAAGGAGGAACTTAAATGGCTATATTCAAACAGGAGAAAGAAGGAAAAGAAAGAAAACTTAAAGCCTTTAAGATCACAAGATCGGAACAAGAAAATAAATTTCTAGACCATCAGTTGAAAGATCACATTCAAGGACTCCCATTAATCCTTTGCTATCTGTTTGATGGCATCAGTCACCTTACCTCTTTCCTAAAACATGATCCCTAAATTCTGAGTTTAGGAGCCCAGCTAACTGAGAAATGTAAAGTGTGTGATGCCAAAAAACATTTTTAGCTTAGAAAGATCTCTTCTGCAGCATTCTGTTCTCAAACGATATGTAGATCTGCTCATGCCAGCATGTGGGGAAGACAAGAATATGAGAAGCCAGCGCCTGCTATTTGTATATAAGAAAGTTCTTCACAGCTGGAGTTCAAAAATCATCCTAGCCTGGCTTCCATATGAAAACAATAGTTAAACTCCCACCTACTCTCACCAAAACCAAATTAGGGTATTAATGCCGGAATTTGAAAATTCCCGTGAAGAATGTTAATGAAATATGAAAAAAAGTTAGTTAAAATTTTAAATATTTTGCTCTCTCCAGAAAGCAAATGCTGTATCTTACTATGGAAAAAAAACCCTGTTACGGATTAAAAGTAGGTATTAAAAATTCTTCTTTTAAAAGAGTCAGTAAGATTCTCCTAAAGGCTAATTTCCAGTAAGTTTGGACACCAGAAGGATCTGTACTACTTCGGTAAGGCTGCTAACAGAATGTTATCAAACTACAAAACTGAGTTCCTGGTAATTACTTTGTTTCAGCTCAGAGGAAAACACCTTTCCTTTACAAGAAAACGGCAAGAAACACCAGCTGACTGCTGTTGCAAAGAGTACGTAAATAAAACACAGTGCTTCCATTGCTTTTAGTATACATTGCCTTGATGGTGTTGAGCCCAACTTACTTTTGCAGCTTATCTTCATCCCGTGCTTGGCCTCCATCTGAACTGAAAAGTGAAGTATTTTATAAAAAGCCAGTAACTTTTCAAAGGGGCATGCAGTTGTACAGTACTTCTCTGGTGACTAACAGGCTGCACTGGCTCTGCTTCTGGGCACCACAGAAACTACTTTTTGGGTAACGTTCAATCTGCTGCACATCGTAACTCACACGGGCGAGGTCTTTCTGCCAATCTAAATGAATCAGAGGTGAATTCTGCAAACCTTATGCTGAGTAATATCTTGTAGTAGCATTAGTCCCATAGAAACATGCTCTTTGTAGCTCAAGGGAGAGGACATTTAACCTTAGGCTAAATCTCTGAAACCCCCATTAATCTGTCTCACAAAAGAGGGGGGTTAGACTAGATGATCTCCAGAGCTCCCTTCCAACCCTGACCATTCTGTGATTCTGTGAAAAGGCTTAATTTACAAGGTAAACACCTTGCAAAGTTGGTTGTTGCTGTTACTCTGATGTGCTGGCAACAGCCCTGACAGAAAACAGCCCCTTGCCTTGGAAAGCTGACACTGCCATACTGCATCAGCTCTCGAGAGGGTGTGGAGGGGGGTTGACAGAGAAGTGGTCACTCCTCTCTCTGACAGTAATACAAATGTTCAAAACAGACTAACCAAAATCAGACGAGGAAGAGACATTAATGAAAATCCTCCACATTTCGAGTAAGTCCCTTGAGAAGGGGAAAGGAAAAAATGCTGCCATCTGATGATGTGACTAACATCTAAACAACAAGCTAAGGCTGAACCACAAGCTCTAGAGCACTCACTCAGTGAGACTCAAACCCTACTTTCCGAGACAGGTCCAACCCAAGCCAAACAACTCTCAAGCTTAGAGCCTGCAGCCTGAGCCTAAAGGCTGAATTTGGCAAAACGAATTCTGTTTCTCTCATGGGTTCCTTCAGAATCCCCTTGATCTGATGTATTTGAAAGCTTAATCCATGATCTGTTTTTGGAAGCCTCTGTAATTGTCTTGCTTATCTTTTGAGTCGCCGTCAGTATAAATCTGATAACAGATGATGTGTTTAAGTCCACCAGCTGTTGTGTTTGGGTCTTGAGTGTCAAGACAAGCTTCTTCAGCAAAAAATATATTTGCTGTTGTCTGTCATAGATGTTTTACTACAGCTTTCATCTGTTAGCACTTAGGATTTTGTCTGTCTCCTGGATGCATTAGGATTTAATTATTTGCTGAGTAAAAAAATCTCAATGTGTCTCTTTACAGGCTGCCTTTAAAAAGAAGGTAACATGGCAACTTCAGATGCTGATATCTTTTATTATAACTTCTCCACCATTGATTCCAACGAAAATGGAAGTGAGAATTTTCACACGTTTACAAGAGTCTTCCTGCCCTGTATGTACTCGGTTGTCTTCATCCTTGGGCTAGCAGGAAATGCGCTGGTCTTTGTCATACTAGTTTTCTATGAGAAACTGAAGATGCTGACAGATATATTTTTGGTGAACCTGGCTATAGCTGACTGGGTCTTCCTTTGGACACTCCCATTCTGGGCATATTCTGCTGCTCAGGAGTGGACTTTTGGCACTGTGGCGTGTCATATTATACGGGGCTTGTATACTCTGAACTTGTACACTTCAATGTTAACTCTAACGTCTATCACCTTTGACCGGCTTATTGCTATTACTTTTGCCACCAAAGCACATATGTGTCAAACCAAACGAATGACATGGGGCAAATTAATCTGTGTCTTCATTTGGGTGATCTCACTAGCATTTGCCACACCACAGTTTATTTTTAGTGAGGTGTTTAGTATTGATAAGGCAATATGTCACCAAGAATACCCAAACCATGGCACAGAACTAATTCTTGAAGTGATCCAAGTGACCCTTGGCTATTTTATTCCCATGCTAGCCATGATCATCTGCTACTCACTAATTATTAGAACCTTAATGCATGCCAGGAGTTTTCAAAAGAACAAATCTCTAAAAAAAATATTTTCTGTAGTTGCAATATTTATTCTTACTCAGTCACCCTATACTTTCTTGAGACTGATAAAGATCATAGACTGGAGCTTTAACTTGAACAGCAGCTTTGAATATGCAATCATCATAACAGAAGCTCTTGCTTATTTCCATGGCTGTCTTAACCCTGTTCTGTATTTCTTCATGGGGGTGAAATTCAGGAGGAACTTACAGAAAATTATTAAAAACTCAAGATGCATCAAACGGCAAGTTACAGCTAAACAGTGGCAAACTACTGAAGAGGAAGGCTCTAAAACCTTTACTGCCTCAAATAATGCAGATGCAACAAGCATGTACCCACTATAAAACTGCCTAGAAAATCTGGCAACTATTTACAGCTTTTTTTTTTTTTTTTTNTTAGTAAAGACATTGTGATCGTCTTTAGGCCAAGCTATCTTAATCACAATACTTCAGTGTTTCCTGCTTTTCCTGATCAGAGCTGATCCTAAGACAAAACTGAGTTAACTGTGCAGAAGATCTTCGAAAGGTATAAGAAACAATGAGATAAAATACCGTTCTTCATGACATAAAGCTAATTTGGACTTCATGACTCCAGAGGGGCTGGAGACATTCGCAAAACCTCTGGCCTGCTTGTTTTCCATGAAAGGTGTTTGTTAACAAAATCATGTATGAGTTTTGTTTCAAAGATACACGTTTTAGTTCAGCTCATTCATTTCATGAGAATTTCTGGATTAAAAACATACACATTTCAATCTTCATGCTGTGTTTCATGTGTAGTTAGGATTTTTTGTGGGGGTTTTGCAGTTTTCCTTTTGGGAGATCTCCACACACACTCCTTAGCATTCATCTAAAATCTCTGTAATAAACCAGCATTTTCATCTGCCTTCTATCTAATATTAGGTTCATGGCCTGAACCTCCCATACACATCTTTGTATCTTGCCTCTGTTAACAGAGCTCATGTGCCAGATGACTAGGCCCCTTCTCAGCACAAGGGATATCATACTGCACGTGGGGTCTAACACTGAACAGTGGTTCCTTAGATGCAAACTCTCACACCCTAATTCCCAGACATTCTTTGCACCATGACATCTTCCCAGTCTGTTTTTCCTGGTTCCCTTGCCATGAAACTGTGGATTCCTTAGTTGTTCTCCTTCCTTGTCCCTGCAGTCCCTCATTTCCACCTCTGGCATTTTCACTTCCCAGTGGGAGGCAAAAAGGTGCCAAGGAGGCAGTGCAGGCTGGGGCAGAAAGTATGCAAAAGCTCTTGCAGAGAGTCACAGAACGGGTGGAGACTGGAATAGGGAAAAGAAAGAAGGGATGTTGGAGAGGAGCAGAGGTAGGGCTTTATGCAGCTGTGGGCTACCTATGATGAGGGCAGGGTTGGGTCCGGCTGAAAGTCCTTTGCATTACAACTTTGAAATACCAGTTTTAACCTGTTTCAAACCATTCTTGCAATAAATACGCTCACTCTGAATGTTCCTTTTCTTCCCATTAACACTCAGTCCTTCCTACCAGATCACTGCAGCTCAGTGGTACCTGACTCTTGTCAGCACCATTGTATCCATGTCACCTTTTTCCCCTTAAAACATAGCTGCTTAGCAATCCTTTCCTTACTACACAATCTCTCGTTTCTCCCATAATGAAATGGCGCAATATCCTTAAAAACAGAACTAGGAAGGAACGTGCTGTGCTTTCATGTCTGTGCGGCAAATAAAGCTGCTATCCCAACAAAGAGCTGCAAGGCACGCTTTCCCAGCAGAGGGTGGCAAGCGGTGCTTCTGTCCCCACTCCTCTCCTCAGGTGGTTCTGCGCAGGACAGCGAATGATTCAGACCACATGCAGTTCCTGCTTTTGGCTATGCTGGCACCCTGCCCAGCCATGTGAGCTGTAATTAGGTCAGGAAAGACTGTTATGAGTCATTAAGAAAAAAAGAATCCAAAACAAAGCAACCACAGTGCAGACGGGCTGAGCTGTCCTTTCTACCAAAACCAGTACCAAAGTGTGAATAAACTCTTTTGTTTCCATACCAGGGTAGTGGTATTTTTTTTTTATACTTCTGCTGTCTATGATCTTGATTCTGCTGTTGCAACATTTATTGCAGGCATGTAATTTCTTCAATACATTAAAATGGAAATAGGGTGCACTGGTTTACCCTGGGAACTTTCACCCAGTGCTGTACCATATCTAACCTTTGTTTTAGAACACAATCTGCAAATGTGAATGCTTTAGAAATGAAAGAGTTTAAAAATACAACACTTCAAAAGAGAACCCATGAGCCTTGAAGGAGCAGGATGTACTGCAATTGCACAAGTTATCTCACCTTCTCACATTAAGATTTCAATTGGGTTGCTCCAAACTCACATAATGGACCTGAAAGCATGAAGCAACGGCTGCTTAATCCTATCCATAAGGAAAGAGCTGCTTCAAGGTCAGTCAGAGTTGTGCTGGCACAGCATCTATCTTACCTTGCACACACCTGTGCAGCTCATGACCAAGATGAGTTTTATTTGGTTCTGAACTGACTTGCACCAATAAAGGCAGTCTCTCAAAGTGTGCTGTTATGAAGTAAAGCTGTTGCAATCATTTCATGTGACTTCAAGGAAAGAACTACAGGGGCAGAGTTAAGTGAAGAGAACAAGTGAAAAATAGAATAACAGTACAATACACACCAAAATGGGGACAAATAGAAAAGAAAATGTACTTTAAGACAACTCACTGCTTTGAGCACCAGCGCCCATTTCCAGTCCAGCAAAGACTCACATGCATAATAAGGTAAAGCCAATGCGAAAACCTCATCCGGACACTCAGAGTAAGGCCGTAAGAAACTCTGGAAATAAAGCGTGCCTATAGCAGATCTCCTCTCCCTTCTCTTCCCTTTCTTGACTGCTCACCTCTCTCCCTTTTAGAGCTGCACCAATTAGTTCAAATCTCTGGCAAAAAAAAACAAATAGCACGGACTATTTTCAGCAGAATCCCAATAAAGAAGTCTGGCCTTAGAACTTACTTATTTGCATGCATTCCTCAGACATGCATCTAGCAAGCACAATCATGGATCCTTTCTGTCTTCCCCAGGCACAGTATCAAAGCAAATTCTACCCCATCTATTCAATTTCACACACAGAGGGATGCCAGTGGATTGTGACTTATACTTCAAGACTACCTGAAATCTCCACATAGAAATCAGGCCACATTTAGCCGGACACTTTAAAAAAGAAAGAAAGATCAAAGGTCTATACGAAGATAAGGTAGTCCACCAGTCCAGTATAGCCAAGAAATCTGCAGCAGTGAAATCAGTAGCTCAGAAAGTCCCTGAACTGCAGATCCTTGGAAGTTGGGAGAAAACACACTGGGAAATTGTCCGTACATCTGCTATGGGCTGCTGTAAAAGACAGGATGAAGGGTTAGCAGAACATTTGCTCACATTCTATATACTGCTTCTGGTACGTTTACCCTCAGACACCCATGGTATCAAATGCTGCATTATCTGCTCGTGTGGTAAGCTACACTCAGGCTTTGGGCACACATAGACTCCTCACCACAGAAACAAGTGAGAAAACTTCTGTGCTGTCACAATCAGCACTGTGCTCTGCTTTTTTTCTTCAACATGTACCACAGTTGCCACACCACCATCTGACTCATATCATTTTCTGCTACTCTCCCATAACACAAAACCACACAGTCAACACAAGATGCTCAAGTCATCCACAGTGTAAGAAGGCTATTCTCCTGCATTCTCCTCCAGTGTTCAGGCTAGTGAGACCTTTCAAACATTACAAGTGTCATGGGGAAGGGCAGGTGTCGCCTGTGTTCTCTGCAAAGTATATCTCAAGTTCCAAGTATGACCACAGTAGGACTCTCCCCCCTGCTTGTAACACTAATGAACCAAGAGTGACAGACGATAAAATACTATTTCCTGGGTTTCCTGCCTGTAATTTGTGAGCAAGGGGAGATGGACAGCCTTTAAAAATTTACACGGTGCAAGTAGGATATTGCATGGGTGCCCTTCCAGAATAGCATTCCACTGTCAGTGGTAGTCTTTCCTTCTAGCCTGAACACTTTGTGGGGCAAGATGAATCTAGCCCAATCGCAAACTGAAAAAAACGGTGACACACACTTTCTTTTCTCCTGCTTGTATTCTCCAGAGCTAACTCACTTGCGATACCCCCTCTGCAGAGAGCATGAATTCGAAGTAGTAGTGCCTTACACTTTTTTTCTTCTTAAAATAAACAAACAAAAATCCCCCACTGCAAATTATCCCTTTGCAAAACAAAGGCAATACTAACTTCACAAGAGCATTGCGAAGCTCAGTTCATTCATGTCTACCCAACGCATGATAAACATGAATATACTGTCAGTGTCAACAGTATACAAAATAGGCAGAATACATAGAACTTATTCACCACGAAACAAAAATGTAGAATTTTGAAAAGGGTTTTTTTTTTCCAAAAAAAAAAGCCTGTACAGTCTGCCTTCTACCCGAATTGCAAATCACTGTGGTTTATGCCGGAAATGGGTCTGCTGAGGGCAAAACAGTCTAGGTTTGTTATCTCAGCAGCAGGCTGGTTACTCTGTGGCTATTTTCAGTTTAGCATTTAGATTTATCACGCTTATTTTTCTGCTCAGAAAAAAAAAACAAGTACAGAATTTAGGTGAAATTGCTCTTTTTTTTTCTTCTCAAATATAAAGAAGTTTTTGAAAGATAATACATTTTACAGAACAGAATTTTTATATAAACAACTATATTTTGTATAAACATGGATATACGTTAAAATATAAAGGTACAACGTGGTTTGCAAACCAAGTACTTGGATATTCAGATGGCCTTAGATCCTCTTCATTGATAATTTATGCAGACATAGATCTGAAAAAGTGACTGAAATACGCATTCACTCTCATTTTCTTGAGAAAAAAAGAACAAACTTATGCCAGATTTAGCTAAGCAATTCCTGTTCTTTCTCTTTTCTGTAAGTTGTTATCTTTAGAGTAGTAAAGAACCCTACAGACACAGACCAGTTATTTCACATTCAGTTCAATGAAGCCTGTCATAGAAAGAGCACATCTTTCCTTATCTTTTCCCCACCTCCTTGTTTTCTTAATATTAACTAATGGCGAGTCTGACAGAGAGTATCGACTAGCTCCCATTATAAGTTAAGTGTGAATGACCAGTGACCCACTGTGGCCTGCAAGCTGATTTTAATGGTGGCAGCTGGCCTGATGACAGCACAGAACTGGGATCACTCCTCTGAGGTGTGGTGAAGCAGGTGGAGGGAGAGGATGGAGCTGTTTCAATTTAGTAGATTTGATGCTGACTGTGAAAATAGGCCAAAATTATTTTGTGTTGGTGTACTGAACATGTGGCTGGGAACGGAAGTGTCTTCTATATATGCAGAGGTTGGCTATCCCCACTGAATGGAAAAAAACCCAACACAACACTCCAAACAAAACCCAAAAGAGTCCTCTCTCCATGAAGCAGTGTTTACTCACAAATCTGTCATGCTTTGATCCAGAGAGTCTCCTTCCATCTGACTTTCATTGTGGAGAGAGTCTGATTCCTGTACTTGGCACAGCTCCTCATCAGTGATTATATCAAACGCTGCATCATCTGGTGGTTTACAGGCCTCACTTGCAACTGTGCCATAAAAGGACATGAAAAGAAATGTAAACAATATTAGCTGGTTGTCTGGAAAACAAACCAGCAAAACCATTAAGGGGGAAGACTGGGCCGTTCCTCTACCTTTACAGAAGCATTAGATAGCTACTAGAACCAACTGAAAACCTCAGGCTGACTGACACTCATTTAATATGCATGCAACTTTCTGTCAAGACCAATGAAATTCAAAGATGGGACCAGTCCCACCCTGAAAACACTCCATGAACATGCAGGTCCTTGGGACAGGAGGTGACCATGTGGTTTCTTGGAGAATGTCTAAGAACCATACTTATTTCTCCACAACATGCAAACAATACACTAACCAAAAGCCCTCTCGGATGGTGACACAGGTGATTCCAGTGAAGCTGGTGATCCTTCTTGGTTGGCACTGGATCCAGAGTCATCTGTACTGTCCACAATGACTCTAGGCTTACTAAAGCAAGCTCTGCAGCAACGCTCCTTTTTTCCCCCAGGCTTCGTCACCATGTAGTTGTTGCAGCAGTAGTAGCAGAAAATGCGACCACACATTCTAGAAATAATTTGAAACCAAAGGTGTTAGAATAGTACCATGTACAAGTGGAACATATCTACATGACAGTTTGGAGCTTTGTCATAATGTTCTTGTCCTCTGCATAAGCCCGAATGCTACATCCATGGCAGAACTCATAATACAGACTGTGCTGCTTTCTGAGGTGAATGAAGAAATTTTTCTTGACAAGCACAGGACAGAAATTCACATTCATACTTTGCTGCCTTAATAAACAGGGAAAACAGAAAAAAAAACCCTAAAAAAATTAAATATACATTTAAATATAAAGACATAATTAAATACCCACAAATATGCAATACAAATAAATAACATATATAAAGTACACAAGAAGGAAATGTACTTATAACATTACACAAGCAGAACCTCATACCAAGTTAGAGGACTATTTATTGTAAGGACTGTAAGAACATGTCTATATGTCTTTACTTAGTAATCACCCCTCTCCTCTTCAGAGAGGGAAGAAGAAACAATATCGGACACATACATGTACATTCATCTCTCCTGCCTTCTCTGCTCTGCAGTCTCTCAGTACTAAACCTGTCAACCACTTTTTAATGAACATGTTAAGATTTTCACGAAGAAAAGCACCCAGCAGGGATGACTGTTATTTGTGAAGTCTTAGTGGTTTTGTTTTTCATAGTCATTTAAATCATTAGTAAGCAAAAACACGAGCAGGTTTCACAGGTTTTAGTAGAAATGAGTAATTTTAAAGTTGTTACCGGAAATGACTTCACTATTTATTAATCCCCATCGAATGTTCCCTACATTCATATGCAAATGAAAGTTTCAGTACTACATACTTTACAGGATGAATCAGGTTGTGACAATATGTTTGTTTTGGCGAAAAGCCAAAACAAACATATCACTAAGACCCTGGAATGTATCCCCTTAAATATATTTGAATAAATCTAGATTGGGTAACTAGTAACTCCAATCAGGCTGCCCATATAGGAAGTAATTCAGTATTAACTTTTTTAAAAAAGATTACTCTGCAATCGGTAATTATCTCCAAACATACCTGCTGTAAGGTAATCAAATTTATAATTGCACAGCTTGTTGGATTTGTTCTGGAATACTTCTATCAAAACAGCAAAAATATCTTAGTGAATGTTGTTTACAGCATGCACAGAGCACTGCATAATAAATACATTAAAAAAAGGATCCTTCAAAGAAACATACTGGGTAGGGTGTGATTATCTTTGTTTCCAGAAATGAGAAACTGACAGACTCCCCATGACAGAGTTGCATCCAGATCTTTGCCTTAATACATGCCAAGGGACCTTTCCATTAATGTCTCTTAGCCTTCGCAGGCTCAAGTGTTCTTTCAGCCTCTACAGTGTCCTGTATCAATGTTTTTGACCAATGAACTGTGAACATTAAGAAGTATTTCATCCATGATCATACTGAATTTTGCTTTTGAACAGCGTAACAGAGTTCAACAAACTGACCTGCAGTGGTGTCGGCGCACCATCCATGAGAACTCTCTCTGGCAGTCCAGACAATGATTAACCTCTGTGTCCCCCTGCCACCTTTGCTCTGCGCTAAGCTTCTGCTGGAACTCCAGAGCATCTGATTTTTGCCACAAAGCATCCTTATCTCTGCAGAGAGTTAAAAGAAAGAAAAACAGATAGAAATTATCAGTGCTGGTGTACTGCTAACAAACCTCAATTTAAATGCTGGTGAAAGCTTCACAGTAAAAAGTGCTTTGCTCTAACTTTTGAAGAGCTTTCAGAAATAAAGATAGATCAAGAAACCTACCAAAGCTCTTGGGAAGGGGGGGACGAAAAATACATGCCATGCACAGAACTACATATTTTTGCAAAACAGACAGTAAATTAAGGAGGAGATAATATTGTGTATTATATTTTTGACTGCATTATGGAAACGCAAAATTTCAACTGCTGATGAACTTGGCCATTACCTGTATCTTCAATTCAGGAATACAAGACTGAACCACCTAGGCAGTATCCCTTAACATCCTAAGCTAGGATTTTAATTTATGCTTGCTGTTTATTTTGATGCCAACCTGATAAGTTCTATCAAACGTTCTTCAAGGAACTGTTTTGTTCTTGTCAGATCATCCAGTTCAGCAAACAACTTCTGGTCGCTGCTATCTTTGTCTGCTGCCACCTTGCTGAGCTTCTCACTGTAATCCAGGACCTTCTCTTTTGCTTCATCAGCTTCTTTTTGGATCCTGACCAAATACAAAGCCAATGAAGAATCCTTTCATAAAGGACGACATACAATGAATTTACGTCATCAACTAAATTAACAATACAATAAAACGTAAAACCTGCATTCATGTGTGCTGTGTAATTTACATATTTCTCATCTGAAGTGTCAATCTGATATTCCCTGTCAGTGCCCATGCACTGTTTGGCCTATACAAACCCCATGGCATACGCTACTTCATAAACCACAGCAATTTTCAATATGCTTTGGTTACTGGCCCCACGCTTGGCTTACAATTAACAGCTTGTGTAAAGAACCTAAACTCCCACCTTTCCAAGAGTTGTCTCAGAGATGTCACCTCCTCTTCCTTCTGCAGCCGAGCAGATTCTGATTCAGACAGCTGCTCTCTTGCTTCATCCAGCTTTCTAGACAAACTCGTGTTTGCAGCCTAGTAAATAAATTAGTGTATTTCCTTACATGTAAAAACAACACTTTACCAAGCATTGGACAATTACCACCAAGCATTGGACAATTACCAAGACACCTAACAATGCTTTAAAAGAATCAGTTAAAGCCAACCAACCAATTAAGCTGTTATTGTATAAGCAGACACTAATTAGTTGTGTACTAGTGATTGATTAGTACTGTCACACTGAATAAGGGATAGACTCTAAAGTAAGACAGTGTTAAGCATGTAATTCTTATTAGTCCGTGTCAGTTGAGCTTTAGCCTCCTTATCAAGGAAAATCTCTCAAAGATAATGGTAAAAGAATATGCCCTAAAAGTTTTTTCACCACCTAAAAGTTTCAAAAGAAAAAAGAGGAAAATGTTTATTAAAGCTATGTGGAACATGAAGGACAATGGAAACAAAAAGTTCTTTCACAGCTAGCCTCTCCAGAGAAGTGTGCCAAACTCCGAGTCCTCAGGGAATATACCTAACTATATCTAAAGGTGCAGGTATTTTTGCTAGCAGGCAGGGAGGGCCAGGTTCAATCACCTTAACTCTCCTCTTTCTGGATTCCTGACTCAACTCTTTGATAAATGCATTGCAAAAATCTTACTTTCTTCTGGCTGGGTTATTTCTCAGCCAGATTAATTCTCTGATTCAGTGCCCCTTGTAGCCTACAAACAGCGAGATCCACATGCAGTGGGCACAGCACGCAGGGCCTAAGACAGACACCTTTGAAATGTGCACCACCATTTAAGAAGTGTACACATAACCATGTCTTACATAAAACCTGACTAACTTTCAAAGCAGGACAAATCCTAAGTGCTGTTGTGCTTTTAGTAACCTCTGTTTCAGTGGCTTATTTTCAGCTGCAAAGTATTTTGTCTGCGGCACCTGTATTTATTCAAGGGCATTCTCAGATTCAGCCAGTCATCAGAAATGCCGCCTGCCTTCTCAATTATAACACTAATGCCTGCTGACACAAACACATCTGTATTTTAATCAGATCAAGCACCTACTTGTAACTCTGCAATCTCTTCCTCTGCAGCATGCTGTTGTCGCCTCTGCTCCTCAATTTGCTCTCTTACTTTCCCACACTCTTCACTGACAGCCTAGCAGAGAGATTGAGCCAGGAGTTAGCATTCCTCTAGCAGCCACCCCTTCATCTATGAAATTCCTAATTTTAAACCACGAGTGCTATTACTGCCATGTATGGGATAAATGCAGCACCACTGTCAGGCTCATGAAAGACAGCTAAAAGAGACACCCAACTCATGGATTCAAGGAAACTCCCCTCTGTGGTGGCAGACTAGCTCTGTTTTACTGTTACTTGCTATGGGCTGTTACAGTTCTCAACAAAAAGAAGGCCCAACTTGTGAAATGCTTTGGCTCAGAAGAGTGAGATAGCCCAAACAGTACTGAGGTTTAAGAAACCCTTATGAAAATGAAACATAAAAGAATGTATGCTATTTTCTCAAACTTGTGGGATTTTTGGATACCACCAGCAGCATAAGCCTCTGATCAACTGCTAGTCTTAGATGTTATCTCAGAATGGCAGACCAAACACAGTAAAATCTTCAGCCTTTAGGTGTGCTGTTTCACATACCGAGGGCTGACTCACATTTTTCTGGAAGCAAAACTTTGATCTTCTCAGTTGCTACCTTGAGCAGTTGAAAAAAAAATACATGAGGGAATTAACTGCAAAAGTATTTGGTCTCAGTCTAAGTTTGCTTTCATCAAAATCAGTTTTAAGGAGTAGTGTTATGGGTGTGGGGAACAGATCTTGCAATGTTCCTACCAAAAAAGAAAAAAATCACAGCTGTGACCAGAGGGAACTGCTACAGAAGACACCACCTTCGGTGCCAATGTAAGAAATCATCTCCCTCTCCATTACTGGCTGGCTCTTCCATATCACACGGCCTCTCCAGTGTGCTTGGATGGCCACAGTGTACATCTCCAAAAAACTCTGAAAGAGTTATTTTACCTCAAGTAGGCCTAGGTCATGAGTGTAGAGACATTTTCAGACTTCCAGGCTAAGGCTAGTTGCATGCTAGTCTCAGAGCGTGACCAACACAAACCTTAGGATTTCTCGCAGTAATTGCTGCAGCAGACGGTAAAGCAGGGGAAAACCTGCACAGCTCCCTCAGCTATAATAATCACATTAATTTACCTTGAATTTTGTCTGATAATTTAGAATCTCTGTGCTCATTTGAAATTTTATTGCAGAGAGCTCTTCTTGGCTGGTCTCTTGGAAACTCTGTGCCTGTTTCTTTACTGTCTCCAGCTGCAATTGCAGGCTTGGGACAGCTGCGGCACATATTTGAGCCTCCTCTAATTTCTCTTGCAGGCTCTTGTTCTCCTGTCTGAGATTAGAGATGTCAAGTTTCAGCTTTTCTTGTTGCTCTGCTGCCTGTTCTTCCAGTTCTTTGAGCCTTTCTGTGGCCTGGGCTAACTGCTCTTCTGCATCCACCTTTTCAGAGGTCAAGGCACAAATCTGAATACCAAGTTCAGCCATATCCGTGTTGGTCCTGTGGAGGAGATCTTTGTTTTCTTCATTTTCTATTCTAGCAACTTCCAAGTACTGCTTAACCTTGGATAGCTCTTCCTTCAGGTTCAGCATATTATTTTCCAGCTCAGCTTTTTGATGGGCTGCTGTCTCCTGCTCTTTTTTCAGCACTTCTTCTCTTTCTTTACATTGCACGAGTTCTTGCACGTGGTTTCTGTTTAGTGACTCACTTTGTTCTTTCAGCTGCTGGACAAGTGCCTTCTGCTCACCCAAGACAGTCTCTGTGATTGCCAGCTCACCTCTCATCTGCTCTCTCTCATCAGTGGTCTGCTGAAGCTTGACTCGCAGGTCAAGGACTTCTGCTTGCAGTCTAGACACTTCACCTCGGTTGACCTCCAACTGCTCTTCACTCATGGTCAATCTGGAGGCCAGCTCTTTTGTCTCCTTCTCCAGAGAAGCCGCCTGCTGTAGTTGATGTTTTTCCACTGATTCCTTTTCTGATGTGAGGGATTCAATAAGCTTTGTCTGATGAAAGCAGGTCCTTTCAATACTGAGCTTTTCTACCTCAAGAGTCTCTGCTTTCTTCCTGTGTCTTTCAGCTTCTGCTCTTAGCTGCTCATACTGGTTCTCCATGCCTTGCAGTTCTGCTTCCTTCTCTGTGAGCTGTGATTGGAGACACTCTTTGCTTTCCTTCAAGGTGCCTAAGCTTTTCTCCATTTGTAAACTATGCTGTTTGGCACTCTTCAGCTGTGCTTCAAGTGAGGCATAAGACTCCCTGGTGGTCTCTTCTCTTTGCTTTAGTTCTTCATAGTCTGAGTGCAGAGCTTCTAATCTCTCCTCCAGAATTTGGCTTTGCCTCCTGGCATTCTGCAAGTCTTCATCCAGCTGTTTGTTCTCGCCCCGGAGCTTCTTCTCTTTTTCATCAACAGACACCAGGGCATCATCTATCTCACTCTGAAGCTGTTTCTCAGAGGCTCTCAGCCTGGCTACCTCGGCTTCCAGGGAAGCTTTAGAAGCTTCCAAATTTTTCAACTTTCCTTCCATCTTCTTCTTGGACTGCTGCAAATTCGCATTCTCCTCTTCCAGTTTCCTGCTCTCCTCACCCATTTCGCTCACTGCAGAGTTTTGCTGCTCCATCTGCTCCTCCAGCTCCTTGACTTTCTGGCTGAGATGCTCTTTCTCATACAAGAGTTTCCGGTTTTGCTCCTCAAGGCTACACACAGTCTGACTCACCTTTGTTAAGCGACCCTCCTGTAGTTCAAGTTGCTCAGCTTGCGACTGGGCTTCCTGCTTCAGTGCTCCTTCCCTCCTACCATACTCCTCCTCAAGTTTCTCTTTTGCTTTCCTTGCTTCCTCAAGTTTTTTTTCCAGTGACCCCACCTGAGCCAGCGACCCCATTACCTGGGTCTGGAGCTCAGCCATCTCCTTTCCTTTCAGGGTCAGGGCCTTCTGAAGTCCATCCATTTCCTTTGCCATGGTTTCCAGGCTCCCAAGCAGCTTTTCACTCTCTTCTTTGGAGTCAGCAGTGAGGCGATTGTATCTGGATTCCAGTTCCTTCTGTGCCTCTTCTTTCAGCTGCAGCTCCTCCCTTGCTGCTTTCAGCTGAGACGCGTGTTCGTCATTGAGTTTTTGCATATCTGCCTTTTCTTTTTCTGTCTCCTGAAGCTTCTCTAGCAGTGCCCGTATCTGTAGGGCAGAGTCACAGTGGGCTGTGGCTTGCTGTCCCTTTTCCTCCAAGGCAGCATCGACTTTTGCAAGGAGTTGGAGGTTTTTCTGTTCTGTGGAACTCAGTTTGGCTTTGAGCTCATCAATGCAAAGATCCTTCATAGCAACCAAAGCCCTAGAGGCCTCCAGCTCCTGATTCAACACCTGTAGTTTTAAGGCACTGTCTTCCTTGCTGGTCACCAGCTGCTCCAGCTTTGTTGAATATTCCTTCTGTTGCTCCACTGCATTCAGTTCCAGTGACTGCAGGCACTTCTGCAGGTCATGAACAGTGCTCTGAGTGGAGTGTGAGACCTCACACTGCTTCTGCAAGTCTGTGATCATCTTTGTCAGCCGGGAATTCTCTTCACTGTAGTTATTGCTCTTCTCCTTTTCTACTTGTACTTGTTCTTTCTGAAGGCTGACAGCTGCCTGAAGCTCCTGGTTTTCCATTTCTAGCTGGTGAATACGATCTTGAAGTTCCCTCTGCCTCAGCTCAGCCTGGTCAAGTTCTACACGCATCTCTTCAAAGCCCTCAAGGTGTTCAACATTTAGTGAGCTATTTGCATCAGGGCTGGAGGGAAACTCTTGGGCCTAAATGAACAGAAGGGGAAAAACAGAAAGTTTAAGAAGTATTAAACATTCATTTAAGTGGTGTGCTCAAATGAGAGCAAGTTCTGCTTCTTAATGCACAGTGACATTGTACGTTGTGTTCACTGCACTACAAGATATCGACTTACAGGAAATGGGGCTTGTTTTCACAAAAGATAAATGAAAACATACCTATCTGCAGGCAGTCTTCAGATTATATTTTTTTTTTCTCTACAAGATTTGCATATTCAGTTGAATCAGCTACTAGACAATTCCCTTTACTTTTAATTAAGAACTCTTTTTGTAATTTACCATTTGAAGAGTCATTATCATCATAAAACTACCAAGCTCTCTGGAACTACATCATTAATTAAAGATCTACCACATAAACATTTATTTGTAATTTGCTTACCTGCAAATAATTGCTCACTAAACTGCTCATGCTGGAACTGCGACTTGGGGGCTTCCATAAATATGCTGATGATCCAAGCGAGGACAGTGTCCTCCTGTTGATTACATAGAGAAACAATATATAAGAGAAGTCTAAGCACATACATATATGTCTTTCTACTCTTACATGTAAGATTTATCTAGTTGTAACTACCACATACAAAAAGACATAACTGCACCTGGTGTCTGGGCCAACAACCACTGAATCTGATGGAAAACAAAACAGGGATATCAAAGGCACCTATAAAAGATCATGGGGTTGCTAGCCATGACTTCCCATATCCACAAGAACCAATGCAGCTTTGCTTTAAGAAATTGGATTGCTGTGTGGTGGTGGGTCAACCAGATGGTGGCAGCATGCAGCCCTGGAAAACACCCACTGATACAAACGAATCTGGATCAGAGCTAGCAGTTTTTGTTATTCCCCACTTTGAGGGGGGATCAGGCTGTGGTGACGACATATTGTCTTCCCTACCATTGCTGCAAGTGAAGCACACTGCTTGGCTGTTCGGTCACTACACATCTCAGCTATTAAAACAGAGGATCTAAGAACATTTCTTCTTGTGCCTGTGAAGATGAGAATAACTTGGCTTGGGATTTGGGCCTAAACTGCAGTTACTGGAAGTACTCCATTACAGAGCATCAACTCTGATCTCTGTACACAGTTTACTGAAGGAAAAAAAGGCCAGTTTTGTCATAGACTAATTACACGAAGAAAGTATATGCCTTCCCTAACACAAGTATTCCTACCTTCAAAAGCAGAAGCTTTTACAGATTCTGTAGCAGGCAGGTATTTTATGGCCCTGTTAATACAAAATGACAAAGTATTTCTCTTACCTGGCAAATGCCGGCCAAGCAGCATCTAAATCATAGCCTCGTGATGCCAAGTCAAACTGAACGTCAGTGAGCTCATAGAGTTGACCCACAATGTCAGAACTCATTTTGGAATTCAGAAATGGACTTCTTGCATAGTACCAGTCGCTTGAAAACAAACAAACAAACAAATTACATAATACTCATTCCTAAGTAAAAAAGAAGCAGCAGTTTCACTTGCAAATAAACCCCACAACGTCATTATTCACTCCACCCCAGAAAAATTACTATACACCATTCTAAAAGCAAACTGAAAACAAGGAGACCCAGCAACCAACATCCCTTCCCTTTGATGTGAATGAAATCAAACAGCTTCAATGAATTGCACTGAAATGTCTTTAAAGGATGCCCTGCATAAAATATTTTTTGCTTGGGCAAAACACTGGCAACACTATTTACTATACACTGGGTAATCACACAGTAAATACCTAAAGCACACATTTAATACATTAAAAATGAGAGACAGAAAGCACTGACTAGAGTTAAATACACTGTGCAAACCGTTGGCTTTTTCTAAAAGCCCTACCAGTGCCCCTCCAACCAACTACAAACTATCTTTTGTGATCCTTGGCTGGGGTCAAACTGTTCCTCCGTGTGACAATCCAGAGATATACGCAAATGCTTTCTGGAGCTTTGCACAACACATCCAAATTAATCCTCCCTTATGATGTACGGCACAGAAGATCAAACCCAGGATCTTCAATGCTTATAAAAATGTCACCTTTGAAACCGATGCATAGAATCATCAGCACCACCACACTCCACACACATTTGGCTGTAATAACTTTCAACCTTTACCAGCCTAAAATAGGTATGAACCAGTGATCCAGGCCAAAAGGTCTATTATCCTTCCTATCCTACTACCAGCTCTCTAAGCCAACTACTTGGAAGGGTTTCAAATTCTTTCAATAGCTACTCGGAGATGCTGCTTGCTGACACTGAGCAAACACCCATCAGTTAACAAGGTACTTTTCTATTCACCTGGTCACCTTGGTGTTCATAAAACATTGCTGCAAGGTGTCTGCTAGCCTTTGGTGAACCAGGGAGTAACGAAGAAACGCTCTTCCTTTTCCAAGAGATGTTCGTAGCTGGAAGGAAGAAACCACAACAAAAGAAAATTCTAAATATCATTTGTAATCATGTAGAGACATGGCCAGAACAGTCTACATACCGACACAAAAAAACCCACAATAAGCCACTAGTTGTAAAGGAAGCAGTAAGAACTGCCACAGAGACACACCTTCTCCCAACACTGTCATTGGTTGGAATCTTTATTGAATGACAAATTTGTATCTACAGCTGGCTGTTGTTCATTTTATAATAATATAAAAGGCATCACAGGACCAATGAATCATCTAATATACTGAGTACATGAGTACAGACTATGCTAAGGGCAATTCCCAATATAAGGCAAAATCTCAATGTGCCCAGCAAAGCCAAAAGTGACTACTTAGGTTACTTCAGATGTGTCTGGCCACAGCTGGAAGAGCTTTAGGGCAGATCTACTCATAGAACAAAGATGTACACATATACAAATATACATCCCCGCGGACACAGCAACCCCAGACGGTGCAAAAAGCCTTTAATACTTAGCCATTAAGTTGAACAAAATCTAATTCCTACTTAGACCAAGAGCAGCTGCATGACTGAAATTAATGGATCTTCTTATGAAGACAGCTGTTAAATCAACATAAGTGGGATCACAAAACTCAGCACTGAATTTGGAGAATTGATGTTATGTTTTGTCTTTTACATCTGAGCTATCTGTTGTCCTGCAAAATAATGAAACTCTAAACAGTAATGTTTCATTTCTCCTTTCCATCAAAATCACTAATCAATTTAGGAATGGAAAATGGAAGTGATGAAAATAATTTCCCGCCAGTCAGCCATGGTCCTGACCAAACTGCTCATCCAACTAACAAACCAATTATATTCATGATTTAAAAATGGAGACCAAGGAAAATATTAGAGGGGCTGAGGCTCAAGTTCGTAGGTTACTGTAAATTTTGTTGAAAAGTTAGTATGAAAGAAGGCTCAAAGGCCACACAAGCTTTCTCTCCTGATCAGTATTCCACTGTGGTGAAGTGAGAGCAATACCTTAACTCTCATTTTCCTTGGGTTTGCTGGGCTTCTGCACTCAAGTAAGACACAGGTTCCTCATTTATCTCAGCAATCCACTATACAGAAAAATGTTCCTTATAAACGGAATGATGAAATGTGGAACAAAGGAAGCAACACTTTTTACTGCTTTTTGTTTTGAATTCTACAGGACACAAAGTGTGAAATAACATGGTCCCCAAAGGCAAACCCCAGAAATAGCAAATTTTATTTGCCAACTGTTTTTTGCCCTCATTCACCCTGTAGATGTCTGAATATTTCTTCAGGGAGATGCCATCTCTGCCCAGAAGCTTACAAGTGTTTTTCCTAACTAGGCATATTTAGTGATTATCTTGAGAATAGTCAAAAAAACCCCACTGGATGCCACTGAAATAACCTGATCCTGACACCAACTGGTTTATCAATTTAAACTGGAATGCCTTTTTTAAGCATGGAGATACTAGAACAAATGTACGTGATGAGAAGTAGAGGAAAATATTTACATACATGCAACTACAAGTAGCCAAAGACTACTTGACTTCGAAGGAAAACTATACGACCTCCTGCTAGAGCCCTGATAGAACTCAGGGAGGCAGGCAGTGTCTGGTACTGTCAGTGTTTCCATGTTGACTGCAAACACTGTAGCTAAGGTGCAATGTATGGCTGTAGCACTGTAGCATGTATAATGTATGGCTGTAAAGACTTGGAAAGACGTGTGATCATCTTTTGAAAGGGGAATGACCAAAACTCACTGCTCACCTAATGCCATCAATGACAAGGCGCTCTGTTTAATTAACAGCTGGGCAGTTTCCAGAACACTCCTATTTGCTTTCTTGCTCCACCTCTCTAGCATATCATGCACCCTAATATTAGAAGTGCTGCAGGCAAAGAAGAAGAGGAGGCATTATGCTGTTAAATGTTTGATCATTCTTAAAAAGCAACTGCCAGTACTCTTCCCCCCTTGTTCACTTCCATCTTTGAAAGTTAACAAGTACTTTTCAGTAAGCAAATAAATGACATTCAGAAACTTTTATGTTCTGTCCAGCCAGGTTCAAAAATTGGCTGCTGATTTCCACCTGTAACGAACGGGAATAACCAATGTGTTTTCCTGCCATCTGTTATTTCATTTCTGGACTTGAGTCTACCAGCTCAGTTATCTGAAATGGCTGACTTGATTTTTTTTTTTAGTTCATATTCCTAAACCACAAGCTAATAAAGTTAAAAGAAGTCTTCCACAAGCTAATTTCTATGGCTGCCCATAAATTGAAATAGAAAATATCCTCTTCCAAACAATAATTTCTGATATCATGTTAACCATTATACAGCCAGAGGTACCGAAGAATAAGGAAAAAGCAGAGCAGCCCTTACATGTGGCAATATGCAGGTGATACCATAGGCTGTTGAAGGCACATAGGCTGTACAGCACAGTCATCTTTGCAGAGAAATCAGATTGGCTACTATTGCTGAGAATTTAGGGGCCGGTAGCTACAGTCAGAGCACCTTTCCTGCAGCAGCAGTCACGGTCATTACTTCTCCAGTCTTCCTGGAAGCAGTGGGAAAGTCAAACCCAATTTCCATGGCTCTCCCCTGCTTCCCTTCCTAGTGGTAAAACAAACTGGAGTCCTTCCTTGGCTTGTTTGCCTTGGAACAGCAAAATTCAATATTGCCTAAGTTGCTGAGAGGGGAAAGTGAGGTATGGAACACAGAGCCTGCCTCTGCTAGAGTATCATGGCTCTCTTTCAGATGGCTCAAGACAAAATTATCTAGACCTACTGTGGAGGAATTGCTAATAGAATAGGTAAATTTACTGTAAATAGTTACTTGCTAATACAATTTAGCACTGCTCACAGATAACAGAACGGAGCATCAGGACAATGCTGGCTGGCAGCACCACCCCACCCCCTCTTTTACCCACAAGGGAAGTTCTTCTTCAAATTACTCTAAGGACTCAGACAAGATCAGCACAGAAAGCTTCTAACAGCACTTATTTCACGCCACATTGAGCTGAAGACATAACATGGCTGTTACAAGATTAAGCTTTTATTACTATACGTAATAAAAATAAAGCTTTTTGTCCTGTTCATGACAGCTTACCCAAAGGAATAATGACAACCATCGCAAGCAATTACATCGTGCAATTTGACACAGAGGAACAAAGTTGAGACAGAAGATGAAACACTGCTCTCAGTCAGTCCTCCTCAACTCTACTGACCAGTTGAAAAAGCCTTAAGAAATCTCAAACTTGGTGAATCTTTCATCCTACTCTTAGACCAAGTCCTGCCTTAAACTGTGCTGAAGAGGCAGGCTCTACCCTTGACTTAATTTTTCATTCTTATTTAGAGAAAATGGCACTAAGTTAATGAAAAGGTGGGACACAACCAGAAACAAACAGAACCATCCACTTGTGTAAGTGGTCTTCAAAATAAGTAAGAGTCAGGCTATCTAATCCTATATAATGTAGTGCCCTAGTAAAAAGAGTAACCTTGCATTTTTATACTTTATAGGAGAATAAAAAATAAAAATTCCCAACTTTCTTTTTGCTGCATGTTAAAAGCAGTGTATTTTCTTTCGATTCCTGCTGCTCTCTGAAATGACATACCAAAACACAAACCACATATTATGATGCTTAACTGATATACTTACTTCCGTAATAGACTTGACAAAGCGGATTCCATCATTAGCTCCTTTGACTTTTGCCAGACAGTCACAGAAATAATCCCAGTAGTCTTTTCTGTTCCCCAGCAATGTGTTTTTTTCCTTCTGGTCAAACTTAAACAAGGAAAACAAAAAGCAGTGAGCAAAACTTAAATATAAATATACATAGCTACTTGAAATTCTGTTAGTCTCCCAGCAACATGTACTTTCATGACTACTCTTAGTTTTAGCCAACGTATTCACAAAGGAAAGAGACATTGTACCGCACTGATGCAATCCAGCAGTTACAAAAACTACTTTACAGACAATCACAGATAATAATGTTCTGGGTCTAGTTAAAATACAGACATCTATTAAAAACTGCTGAAACAAAGATTTGCAACAGATTCAGCAGCTGTTCAAGCGCAAGGAACTAACAAGCAGTTGCTGAGAGACCTGCAATCAAGTGTGGCAATAGCACACGTGTACCTACCAGAAAAACCTGCTCTAGCTAAATCACATTCAGAGCAGCAATACAGCAAGGGTAAGGACTGCAGCTTGGACCATTCAAATCCCAAAGGATTCTCCAGCTTCTGCTGAACCCTCTGCAACCCAGTTAAAACTCCCTTGCCTAGATTAAGGCTAGATTAGCATGTCTTTGTTGCAATCAGTGACATGATTACAGTTTGTGTAGACACAACACTCTGCAAAATGAATTTCAGTTTGCCCAGCAGTGTCGCCTTTAACTTAAATTTTGAGGATGGCCATAAATCAGCATTCCACATTAAAAATCAGTCCTTTCTGTTAAGACTTCTAGACAATAAAAATTAATTTCCAAAGTGAAATTGCTAAAAATTCTGTAAATGACTGACACCACTATATTTGCACTGTGAACAGCTTACTAGTATTTATTTTGCATTAAAATGTTGTCAAGATCTCATTACCACAGTTTTTCCAAGATAATTTTAGCAGGATATATCTTTAAAATCAAGCCCAAATCTTTCAGATCAACAGAATAATGCCTCACATTCTTCAATCAAACTGCCGGCACTGCCTTTTGATTATATTTAGTTACTTTAACTTGAAATAAGTACAATAAGCAGCACACACTTCAGTCCATTTATCGGGAAAAAAAAAAAGAAAGACTCAACTGGATATTTATGACTATTTGAGATAAACCCCACATACTGAAGAGGCAATAAGAGAAAATAAGGCCTAGCTTTGATGGTGGATTACAAATGACACACATCACTTTTTACCTGTAGAAGGTACTCAAGCTTGTAGGAGAATTTTTGTAAGTTGACACTGTCATCTGTGATCGGTTCCCCTCCTTCTTTAAATTCTTTACTTAATTCAGTCACAGCATCTTTAAAACAAGACATCAAAATGGTTAACTAATGCAAGAGACGTATAGCACTGAATCCATAAAAAACTAAATAAATGGGTTTTCTGCCTGCATAATATGCATGTGTATTCAGCTTCTTTCAGTCCAACTGTCTTAACAACAGTGCAAAAAGCTTCTTGACATGCTTGCAATTTAACAGCACCTATAAAAAAAAGAGCTCAGGTTATGTCAACCCGTTATACTGACTACTTCTTCAAAAGAGCAAAAGCTCCTTCTGACACTTAGCAAAAACTGGCAACAGACAATGGTTAACTGGTTCTTCAGCAGAGGAAAAAGAAGTAACTTTTTGCTGTCTCATGGGCACATTAAGGTATTGCCACAGGACAAACAGAATTCTGATTAGAAAGGACAAAGCATGTAATCTGCTAAAGGGGATCAGTAACACAAGAACAGCCGTTCAGTCAGCACATTTATCTTCACCATGCTTTTTTCAGGAACGTTCAGCTTGTGCTGGTTACAAAACACAAATGGGAAAAATAATTTACATAAAAATAATCATACAGTAACCCCTCTTCCCTAAAACCTACACCCGTAGTGGGTGAGCAAATCTCAAGTCAAAGCAAACTCTCCTGTCTCCCTGGACACTGTCGTGGTTTGGCCTCAGCCGGCAACAAAGAACCAGGCGGCCGCTCGCTCAACCCCCACAGCCGTGGGGAAAATCGGAAGAAAAAGGCAAACCTCGTGGGTTGAGATAAAGGCAGTTTAACAGAACAGCAAAGGAAAGAGAAAAAAAAAAAAACAATAACATCGATAAAAGAATATACAAACGCGATTACAGTACTGCCGCTCACCGACCAGGCCCGGACCGTCCCGGCCCCCTCCGAGCCGCACCTTCCTGCCCCCTCCCCCGGCCAGCTCCCCCCTATAGCCCGGGCATGGCTCACACGGCATGGAATACCCGTGTCCCCCGCCGGCTCCTTGGGGAAATTAACCCCATCCCTGCTGGAACCAGGACAACACTCTATACCCCAAAAGGGTATACTTCTCAGCATCAGAAATTACTGATTTTGATCTTGCGTTCCACTTGGTTTTGTACTTCTTTCATATGTCTGAGTGAGCCTTAGCTCCCAGTCCCATTTGATCCCCTTTGCAAATTAAAAGCTCTTCTTGTTAGCAAGCACGTAGATCTCTTTTTTTGTGTTACAGGAAGATCTAGATTCCCAGCTTTGGTGTATATCATACCTTATATTTAATAAAAATTAAAAGGAAAAATATCTGGGTCTTTCTATAGGCAAGGGCAGAGGATTAGAACAGAGACAGAGCAGGAAAATGGTTATGAATCTGCTGCCAATTTTGCCTGCAACAGAGCTGTGGAAAATGAGATTGGCTACTGCTAGTGGAGGATAAGTCAGGTGCACATAAAGCATGTTCCACTAAAGCAAGAACAGCAGATCCAATTCTCCAGCACTCTTCCTCTGGGTCTTTGTTCCCAGTTTGGTTTGGTCTTCTGTTTTTTTTTTTCCTTCCCACATTAGCAGCAACTCCACAACAGCTTCCTCTCAAGGGAAGGACTAAAAATCAGGCCTTCTCCTTTTCTCACATGAAGTCTTGCAACAGTATAGCTCCAGTCATAATAAAGTCCTAGCTCACAGTGCACTCCCCACTGACACTTTTTTTTTATTTTAAAACTTATTTCTCATCTCATATGTTTAAATTTGCAGGATTTAAGAATTTAGGATCCTGCAGAAGGTACAGCACATCTCTCACAAAAACATCATTCACATTTCTATTGAGAAAATCACACATCTTGAACTATGATGCTACAATTGCCGCACAAAAGTGTTAAAAAAACACAGAAAACACAACTCCTACTCTGTTATCTAAAACGTGGAGGACGCAGTCCAGCCTACAGAATGAATCTGTCAGCATGGCACTGTACCTTGCAAGTCTCTGATAATCCGCTGCAGCTGGCTTTCACCACTAGTTGCTGCCATCGTGAAAACCAAAGGAGCTCCACTTCTTGGCTGTTAACCTTTTCATCCCTCTAGATGAAAACAGCAGAGTTCATATCCTTGATGACCCTTGGGCTGATGAAGATTATTCCTCTCTGTGACAACTGCAATTCTGTAAAAGTCAAAAATAAAATGAAAGTCTTTATCATCTCGAATGAGCAGAAGAGAGGTGCTTTGTCATTTTAGATCCTCTTTAGTAATGAATTCCCATAAGGCCAACTCTTTTCCAAGAACTTCCTTTGTATTTCCTTCTAGATCGCATTTTCCATTTCAGTTATTTCTTCAGTTATATCTTTCAAAACTAGTGAGCAAACCTCAGAGAGCAATTTTCTCTCACTGAAGTTACAACACAGTCTTACAGCCCAGCTTAGGCTGGTATTTCATGCAACTCATCTTGTGACCCTGAGGGAGGTTCTGATGACACGGGACTTTCCCTGCAAAAAGCTCTGCCAGATCTTCCCTACAGGCTGCAAAGTAAAAGGATACATTGACTTTTCCATTTCAGGGAGACTTTCAAGACACAGAGTAGGCACAGGCCAAGGAGTCAAAAAATTATGCATGTTTGACTCTCTGGCATTGGAGCATATTTTTAACTCATAAGAGCATAAGATTTAGTACTGGGGACTGTTTTTAGCATGAGAAACATCTCTCATCCCCTTCTCAGAACCCACTGTTCCCAACACGTGGTAAGAGGACACCACTTTATTTTAAGCTCTGTTACAGCATCCCTGGCTGGATAAATATACCTTGCACCGCCTCCTTCGCCTAGAACAATGACAAATATTTATACCTAGCATTTGTAGAAAATCTTTCCTTAATTAAAATTAATGAATTAATTAAAAGCCTCAAACACTTCACTAAAACAACCATGCCTTGGACCCAAACTTTCAAACATTAACTTGGTAACAATCGTTCGAAAAAAGCCACATAGAAACTGCACAGGGAACTTACTAGACACTCTGTTCAAAGGCTGTTCAGAATTCTGCCTGCAATAGTACAGTCAAATTTTCAAGCAAGCACAACACCCCAAGTATTGAATCTTTAGAAAATTTGCTGTTACACTTCTGTGCTTTTGTTATCATTCAAGCTGAACTACAATGAAGTTAAGTTGTAATTAAAACCTTACAAACTTTTGAAATAGAAATGTGATTAGGTCTTTCCCAAAATAACTAAATTGGCATGGCTAAAGCAGGTATTTGAATGAATTGAACGGACCAACCTTCCACCCTGCGTATCAAGGTATTGTTTGGAAATGGTCCTGATGGGATCTCATATTCTTTTCTTTTTGAAACAAAGCAAAACTTAACAAAGCCATACAGACAGAAACATGGTAAGTATAAATAAAAAGGCTGAAAATAGGCTTGCTAGTGTGTTCCTCTTAATACCTGTGTTTTGTTACCTGCTAGTTTCCATTTCTGTATTTTGATCGCAGTAATTACATTACGAAACAATTGTTGCATGGACCATGTGCTGTCTGGGGAAGACCTTGGTCTGCAAAATCCCCATCACAACTGTGCTGCTTCAGGGAGAGAAGGCCAGCACAGCATAGACCATCTGACCTTCTGTGGTGCCAAACACATTTTTTTACCCTAAATCAACAACATTACATATCCAAGATTCCTATCTTGATTCTACTGAGTGATCATATAAAGTACCACGCTTCCTGGCAACTTGCTGAGTTTGGGTACCAATGAAAAAAAGCAAGAATAACAAACCCAGTGAGTGAACACTTCCTTTTCAAGGCACGCACAGTAATATCAGCCATATCTGTTCAGTTTGGTAACTGTTACAGAAAGGAGCATAAGCGAGAAGACTGCGCAATGCATGCAATGACAAGCCAAACCTTGTGGCTAAACCAAATGCTTTTCCTCACACAATGAGGGAAAAGAGCAAGGACCAACAATGGGATCCTGCCTGTCCCTCCCAAAAGCCAGAACAAGCTCCAATTCGAGGCTCCAGAGGCACGAAGACTATCCAAGAGGCATGCCAGGAAAACAGCAAACAAGCCAACTGCAGGCATGTACAGAGAGCCTGGAAGAGATGGCAATTGGGAGTTGAGCCCTTATTTTGCAACAGCCAGCGGGGAGCAGGACATGGGGCATCCTACGGCAGACAGGCACAGCATGGGACCTCATCAAGTGCTAGTCCCCAGCAGACTACGCAAGCAGAGATTTACTGGGGGAGGATTAAGGCTGTTTAGAGTTGCCTCAGCCCCACTAGCACTGCATAAGTCAGTGCATATGCCCAGAAGTCACAGATAAATGACTACTGTGTGTGCAACAGTTCAGCCGAACAGCGCCAGCGAAGGCAGCGTATTCCCAATGGGCTGATCCTGTTGTGCCAAAGCAGCCCAAGACATGCATCTTTATCCCTGCCAGGATCTCCTAGACAGAATGCAGGAGCCCCAAACAGGGACAACTCAGCCGGAGGCATGTAGCTGCACAGCCCGCTCCATCTCCTCCCAATCACCCCTTTCCTCAATACAAGGAGCAAGGTCTCACAGCTTCCCCCTTCCCTGCATCAGCTCGCACCCACAAGACATGCATTTATTCCCTTCTTTTCCCAGAGGCAAAGGGGATCTTTTGACCTGGGCTATTGCACAAGGAGAATGTGCAGAAAATTTTTCTACCTGCCTTCTCCTCTGCAAAATGGGGAGAAAGGTACTTTCTCTCCTCTGTGGTCCTTCCAGACATGCTCTTAGAAAACACAGTCCATCTCACAGAAAGGTGCAGACCTCTCACTTCCTATGGCAAAGAAAGCCAACAACGTACCTTAACTGGTTTCCTGGGGTTTCAAAATAGGAAGAGCTTCTGTAAACACCTGATCTAGTCCTTCCTGATCACAGAACATTTTGCACAGGACTGTTTAGAGCACAAGCCTGTTCCTCCAGCATTTCCTATCCTCTTATGTATGTCTGTAAATATCTGCTATGAGAGAACAGCATGATACATGTGTCAGGCACGAGTGACCTGCTTCGGGTGAAAAGCTTTTTAGATGATGCATCGTTACCTCTTATATAATAGCATTTGACTAAGCACAAAACTGCAGCGCTGTAGTGACATCACTGCAGTGACACTAAGGATCTGGCACAGAGTACAGCAGAGAAGGCAAGACAGGGCATGTCATCGGTCCCTCCTCGCACTCTTGGGCCATGCCTGCTGATGTCTGAAGGTGGCTGCTCCCTCTCCTGCTGGCATAAGTACCAGTGTGGGGGTGACAATCTTCTTTACAGAGGAGGATATCCTGGAGATTAAAGAAAGAAGCAGAAAGGAAACAGCCCACTTACAGGAAAAGAAAGGATTTACCTGATGGGGAGTGAGACACATCCAAAACAGTAAACAAAATTTAATGACTGTAATTAAATTGGTTAGTGGGGTAGCGACAATGACCTACTTTTAACCTGATTTCATATAATTTCTCTTTGTGTTACTGTAGCCATGCCTGCATCTCCCGCAACTACATTTTTTTTTAATTCTTTCGTTAATTTTGGCCAATCTTGACAGAAGGTAGAGGTCTTCAAAATATTACACTCCTCCGTGTGCAATCAGAACAGGAAGCTGGGAGGAAGTCCACAAGCAGAGTTTCTCTTAATTGATAAAAAGGCTGCTGTGAGAACTCCATTATAGCCTGGTATCACAGAATCCACTCCCCACTCAATTGGATTTTCAGCGTACACTAAGAGCTCACATTGAAGACCTGGGATAATTCAGCTAAAAAGTAAATTGGATCTGCAAGACAAATTCATTGGAAAACAAGGTCCACTACTTTCTCCTGTTTATGGAAATATTTCACATTACCATAACTACTTCGGTCTTGCCACTCCAAACGAGGGCACTTCATCACATGGGCCCCGCTGGTATCACAAGACCTTTAATTATTTGGTGCCTGCAATGCTGTACCTGTTCTGACAAATGATATGAAACAAAACAGGCAAGTGAGGATATTGAGCCAAATCCTACGTTCATGAGTCACAACAATTTTAACTGTGTTATTCCCTTGTGCAATGTGAACATGATTTGTCCCATAAAAGCAGATACTGACTGATAACTGCAAGGCACACTTTTGGAAAGCGCGTGGAAAAGACAACCTACCTAGTCATACAGTTGGCTACAAGACACACTGACAAAAGAACACTGAATGCAAACCTCATGGCAAAGATGAAGGAAGAACTGGGAAAAGGAAGTCTCTACCGCTCAGGACTGTAACACCACTGATTTAGTTAATCAATTTAATTCCAGTAATTGTCTGGAAAAAGTACTTTGTACTTTGTTGTTGCAGGAAACGGAGTCTCAGTGGAATTTACTGCAACTGTGCAGCTAGCTTTTCTCATTTTGGTATATGCAGGTACATAAAGCTGCACATCCATAAAGCTAAAGAACTGTTTGCTGGAAATAAGGGTCTGAAGTGAACTGCAAAAAAGACAGCATGACTCTTTGGTCATGTACCCATCCATGCTTTTAGTGGACAACTCAACCCTTTGTGCTTTAACACTGCATATAAAGATATGCGACTGATAAAAATGCACGCTGGACTACATTAAATCAAACTATAAAAACAAAAGGCAGGCACAGCCTGAATGTCAGCTGAGGTTTCCATTTGGAGTTTTGAAGCTTGGATCCATTCTGAGAAGTGAAATTTTCTTGCTAAATTAACCTTCCCCCTTTGTTTTCTACAACACCAAACCTTCACATTTCAATTACAAAAATACATTTTGGGGGAATATTTTTTATTTCTTTTAGTACTTCAAACAGACAATCATGCTGCAAACCTATGCTGGATTTCCCACACGCTCATACACACAAACCTTGTTTTGAAGACTTCAGGCATATAAACATTTAGTAATAAAATATGTGTCCAGAAAAACAAATTCACAGAGTATCATAGCGTAGCAGAAGAGAGTAACTAGATGAAGTGCACAAAAACTTTTACATATTTTGCAAACGCCTGGTAGAAAAGTAGCATGTTTATAGTTAGGGACTCCTTACAGTAAGACCCTTTCATGGGGAGGCTCTTGTGCTCTAGGGATACTTGCATTTTACAGCAGAACACCACAAACTAATGACATTCACAAAATACTGCTTGCGCCCCTAACCTGGCAGGAGAGACTAACACAAAAGAATCAGTAAAGTTTTGTATAATCTTTATGCAGACTTCCCTATTCTATGGACAACTGGCCTGCATTCCCCCCTCAATTCCTTGTATTTGCAAACTGTTCTTAGAAAAAGATCAAAACTAAGCAACAGCTATGAGTATACAAGTGGCACGATAAGAACTCCATGAGATAGAGTTAATTTTTAACCCTGAGTGGGGAAAGCTGGCAACCTGAACGACTTTTTTTAATGCTGTACCTACTGAATTGGAACTCCACTCTAAGACCTGACTTAAACCCCTTTAAAATGTTACACTGAACTTTGCCAAACAGGACAGATGCGTTAGACCAGGGACATGGCTTCCTGATTTGGAGAATACAGTGCTTTGTCTCTGATATTCCTCACATCAGTAACAGTTGAACAACATGAACTCAAATGATCAGTTTCCACAAACAACACAGGGATGAGCTTGTAAGTATCTCACAAAGACAACTCTGTCTCAGTAGTGTGTCATGATGACAGAAGTTGCCTGTTTGAGGAAGCGGTCAGTTCACAAAGAGAAGAGCGCTCTTCTGATAACAGGAATTGCACTAGTATCGCTCTTAACAAACTCATCTGCCCTTTTTCCTTAGGACACGCCAGACCTCGCCCCATGTCAGGAATGCTACACCATGTTTACTAACATCTACGAATTAATTTAAGCGTAACTGCCCCAGAGTCTTGTTGCTCCTCAGCAACTCCCATCCTATTTCACTCCCCCTGGGGAAACGTACTCCTGTTGCCTCAATGCGTATATGGTGAGTTGAAAAGATATGTTTCATTCAAAAGTGAAAAGGTTTTTTCTTCCTTTTCACTCCCATTCTACCAATCCATTCTCCCCATGTCCCTATGTACTCTGCCTGCCACAAAACCTGCTCTTCCTCTCTGTAGCTCACCCAACCAACTATTTAAATCTCTTACACATTCTTCAAGCCAGGCACCCGAAGCTCGGATGCTACTCTGAGGAGCACCAGATACCTGTAGAAATAGAAACATTAGAGGACTTCCATCTGCAAAGGAGCACTGGTGATTCACGACACTCAACTTGCTCACTGTACGAGCTTGGAGTCTTCAAAAAAAATCATGTTTTTCAGGTCTCCAAGGTTGGCCTCTGAGCCTTGTTAACTCTCTTGGCAAGCTTGGCCTGACTAAATCATCTCAGCCACCTCTGAGATTTTGGGATAGTTAAAAGCAACAACCATTACATACAAACTCTGAATGGGGGCTTTCCTTAACAGGATTTTTTACCTCTGTATCGCCCGTTCCACACCGTCCCTCCAAGCCAAGGTTTCAGAAATACCTGAAAAGGCCGCCTCCAACTAATGGTTTTGGGAAGTTTGACAGGTGGGTGTTAAGTCTTGCCCATCTGTAGCACCCCATCTGTCCTCCAACCAGCCAACAGCAGTGGTAGCTCCCTACGGCAGCTCCTGGCCTACATGTAGTTCGCAGTGAACCAGCAACAAACAACACTGAAAATTACAGGTTTTGGCCACACACACGTAGATCAAATAGGAGGTGAGGCAAGCACATTAACCAAAAACCATGCTGAGAAATCCCAAACTGACAGGCCGCTGAGTGAATCATGCTACCCCAGAGCCAACAGCAAAAATTCTTCTTTTCTTTCCAATGTATCAGGAAGCACAAAGTATTTCCTCTCTCCCTCTTTTCTCATGGGTTTTCTAGTGAAGGTCACCATTTTGGGGGAAGGGGAAATTTCGAAGAGAGGCCTGTATGAGACTGCCACTGCTGAGCCGGTTGGGAACAGACAGGCTCGTGGATGACACAGGCTTGGCATGAGCCCAGTTATCCAACCTGTTCACTTTCAAAACCTAAGTTGGCTTGCAGCAGTAGCAAGACCTTTCCTGTGCTCATCTTCCTTCCCAGCAGTAAATGAAATGTCATGGTGGACACACTCAGGGTTTAACCATTTACAAATATCTTTGCTGAGATCACTACACCATCACCAACCACAGAATACTGTGATGGACAAAAATACTAAATCAAAGGGAAGGGTCTACGTGTCAAGGCACTGTGCAGCAACAGTTTCCCAGTGCTATTTCCAGCACTGAGATTGAGATGGTCTAAATAAAAGGTTCTGGTCCTTCTAACAGTGTTACAAACTGTAAAGCCTTCTTCTGAATACATTTGGGCAAAGTATTTTAAATTACTACTATTATAGAATTTTTGGACACGAACAGCCACCACCCCCTGGAAAAACTGGAATTACTACGGGAAAATAAGAACTAAACTAGATACAAGTTGCTAAAAAGATTCCTTGCATTGGCAAAACCAAACAGAAATAAAATAATAGTAATATAAATAAATAAAAATAATAACGGGTAACGATAAAAAAAAATTTAGGGCTTTTACAGTTCCCTTCAGTTTAATAATCTCAACAACATCTAAAGAATACTAGAACAGTTCAGTGTTTATTTGACAAGTAGGCAATCATTAATTTTTAAATGTGATCAACTAAGAAAACAATTTTTAGCACTACTTTTCCTTGAGTCCACCAGATAATTTCTGCAATTTCACACATACTTTTCTTTAAATTTTGAATAGTTTTCTCTCCCTAGTTGTTCCTCTAGGTCTTGATCCCCCACCGACCAAGTCTTAGTGGAGCCTGGCCTCCAGGATGTTAGTACAAATTCCTATTCCTTTTATGTAACCCTCTAGCAGTGAGGAGGAGGACTGCAAATACAATACACCCTTTTACTGTTATGAGATGGTGTAAATAAGAGGTTCCTTTATACATGAAAATCAGGCTCCATAACTAACTAACTAACTGGCTCTTCAGAAGAAGCAGTGAAACCATGCCCACAACAAATGCTGTCAAATATATATACTACAAGTAGAACAAAATCAAGTATCACTTGTTTTCCACCATGGTATCTTAGATACAACTTTTAACTGCAGTGCAGTCTTCTAAATGTGAATGTTTGGAAACACTGTTTGGAACATCTGGAAATTTTTTTAAATTCAAGCACTCCCATGAGGATCATTGGAGTACTTCAGGAAATTGCCTTGTACACAGTAATATCTGAAAAACATAAAACACACTACTTTGAGGCAGTTTATCTCCTCTGCTGCATGTCCTGCAACATTATATCAGAGAGGAAAACAAGAAAAACACCAACAGAGAACATGTCACCACGCTGCTGACAAGACAGAGTCCATGTTGTACCCTGAAAGTTTAATCCCAGCCTGGCTCCATGGGTGCGTGAAGTCAGAGCTGGGTAAAATCAAACACCCACTTTCACTCTTCAGCATTGAAGAGGCGAAGGCCTGCTACTCCTCCCTCTCTGTTTACACTTAAAAAGTAACTCAGTTTCAAGTGACAGCAGGAAGGGGGAGCGTGATGCCTGCAAGCTGGCAAACTCCATAGGCCAAGCAGACCTTTGCACAGGCAAAAATCATCAGGTGCAATGACCCGGGCAGAAAGCATCAGGGCCCTGAGCTCCCAAACAGGCAGCTGCAGCAGCAGCAAGGAATTCACCAGCCTCCAAAACGCGGCACAGCCCCTCCGCAGCCCAACTCACCACCGCAGGACCTCTGCCCGAGAAGAATCCACAGCGCAAAGCCAGCGGACGACCATTTCACTAAAGCCTCGCTTTTTCCTTTTTTGATTGTTTGTTTTTTTCCTTGCGCCCTCTGGATTACCAGGATCAACGTAAGTCGGAGGCGGGCCGGCCGCAAACCCAGCATCTGCTCTGGAGACAGACCCAGCCGCCCCGCCTGCCAGCAAAACTCTGCCCTGTCCATCCGCCCCGGAGATTTGCCGACACAAGGGCAAGCGGGATTAGGGCCGTGGCAAATATTTGCCTGTCAGCACTTTATAATGGGTGAGGGCACGGACATGGGCCGGTATTTGGTTTCTAGCAGGGCTCCGGGGGGGGGGACTCTGCTCCTCCGGCAGCTGTCATGACCGCCGGGGAAGGCTCGGAAACGCCGTTCAGGGGTGGATGTCCAGGGAGAAAATAAAGGGCAGTGTTTGTGCTGGCCTAAAACCACCAGGCGGGAACGATGGCACTTAAGGTGACTGGGCCCAAATGGTGGCCTCTGTCCGCCTATGCGCTGGCCCTGAGGGAGTCGCCCTGAGGTGACTGGGCCCGAATGGTGGCCTCTGTCCGCCTAGGGCTCCCCGCGGCTCCCCGTCCCTCAGGGCCAGCGCCTAGGCGGACACTGGCCACCAATCAGGCCACCCAGGGCCTGTGTGTCCACCCAGGCCGGGGTGGCCCCTCGGTCACCCCACCGCGGGCTGAGGTGACCCTGCCGGCCCCGCGCTCACCCCGCCACAGGGCCGAGACAGGCTCTCCCCCCCAACCCCCGCCTTCCTCCAAGGCCGCCCCGGCGGCTGAGGGGCAGCGGCGCAGCTCTCTCCCCTCTCCGTCCCCGCCGGGGCTCCTCCCCTCAGAGCCCAGCTCCGAACGGCAACAAGTGGAAACCGCTGAAGTTACTTCCCCCCTCCGGCAGTCGCCGCCTCTTCCCCACCGGCCCCGCCGCCCTCCCCGCTCCCTCGGGGGGGGCTGTGTGTGTGGCGGGGGGGTGTCGCGCGTTACCTGCGCGGCCGCCGCCATGTCGCGGACAGACGGCCCGGGGTGAGGCTCCGGCGCCGTTCGCCGCTCCCCGCCGACTACAACTCCCGTGAGGCCGCTGGAAGTGCCTCCCCACCCCCGGGGCGGTGGCTGGGTGTGAGGGCGATGGGCTCCCGGCCGAGCCCGGCCGCTGCGGTCTCCTCAGCGGGGCGAGGCGGGGTGTCGGGCCGAGGGGGGAGGCGGTGGGGGAAAGCACCGCGGTGAAAACAGAGGGTTTGCGGGGAAAATCGCCGCTTTTCCCCTACAGCTGCAGGGTTGGGGTGGTTTCCTCTCAGGGGTGTTTCTGGTACCCTCAAGCAAGGTCGCCTGTCAAGATGTGTAACTTTTTAACACAGTAAAGAAGTGTAACTTTTCAATATAGTACTGACTGTTGGTTTTAGGACAGTTCAGTATGTTGTTTTGGTTTGTTTGGGTTTTTTTGTGTTTTTTTTTTGGGGGGG
>VZSZ01009866.1:820936-891915 GCA_013398815.1 Ibidorhyncha struthersii
ATTGTCTTGGTAAATAAATGGTTTTAAATAAAACTTGTGACCACATGATGTGTCATCAATTCATGTCACGTTGCTTGTGACTATATTAGCGTCATAGACTTCAGCTTAGGCAGCCATAAGATCAAAGCATCGTATTTTCAAGGCTCTGAGGAAATATATGTAGTACATAGTCACTGACATGTCTCCATCATCCTCATTTTTTCGTCCTCCACTTAAGTATGACTAAGTGACCTTAAAGTTTTGGTGAATAATCTTCACCTAATGTATGATTTTGAATAGCTCAAAAGCACCTCTGTGTTGTTAGAAGTGCAGGTTATAGGGCTAAGCATGTTGTGGGCATGTGATTAATGAAACACAATGGGATAACTTGCATAGTTTGGAAGCAGCTTTCAGGCTCACTCCTCCTGGCACGCTTTGCTGCATCATGCAGTACAAGACCAGGAGCATCTGCTGAAAACAAATGTTTGTTTTCCATTGATCGGTAGATAACTGGGTGTCTTCCAAAAGTAACTTCAGGGTCATCAGTTGCAAATAATGATAAATTACAGATAATTTCACAGCAAGGAAGGGGTTTTTTACACATTTTCAGAAAGTCTTTTGTGGGGTTTTACTTCTCACAGAATCACAGAATGGTCAGGGTTGGAAGGGACCTCTGGAGATCATCTAGTCCAACCCCCCCCCGCCAGAGCAGGGTCACCTACAACAGGTTGCACAGGACAGCGTCCAGGCGGGTTTTGAATGTCTCCAGAGTGGGAGACTCCACAACCTCTGGGCAGCCTGTGCCAGTGCTCCACCACCCTCAAAGTAAAGAAGTTCCTCCTCATGTTAAGATGGAACTTCCTATGTTCAAGCTTGTGCCCATTACCCCTCGTCCTATCAATGGGCACCACTGAAAAAAGACTGCTCCCATCCCCCTGGCATCCTCTAAAAATCACTCAAAAATAATCAAGTAGAATGGATTGTCCCTCCTTTTAATTACATAATGACAAGACATATTTTAATTATTGACATTATTTATTGAATTATTGCCTGTTTATACAGGCATCAATTTCTTCAGAGAAAAGTATGCTGTTTCCAACTAGGTCCGTACCTGACCAATGCTTCCTTAGAATTTTCTATATTCATTTCTTAGCAACAAAAGAGGTTAAATATTTTTTGCTTTTTTGGAAGCTGCCCTAGAAAAAAAATTGCATTATTTCTTCTATTTGTGTTGCTTTTCTTTATTTTTATTCTTATAAAATGTATAGATCAACTTCTCAAACTGGGATAAGCTGGGTGGGAATTATTGTCAATTTTCCTAGGCCAGGAAAGGCAATGACAGTCACCCCAGCAAAAGGAAAGCCTTTGCTGGGAAAAATCTTTTCACTAGTTGGTACCATCGTAATTGTAAATGTATTCTGTAGAGATACCCAACTCAATCAACTAAAACTACTAAATTGCTACTTAATATGTATTAAGGATCATTAAAAGATCATGCTGCATCCTTTAGGTTTTTTTCCATATGGTTAAAATGTAGACCAAGGTAACTATTTACAGGCTGAAATCAACCTCTGACATCAGAAGTTAAATCTAATGCTGGCTGCAGTTCTTTTAGAGTGATTCTGAAAATACAATTTGAATGTGGGTTGGTTTGGTTTTGGTTGGGGTTTTTTCTTGCATTTTGGTGGCAGTAGAAGCCATTTCTGTACAAAGTTTGCAAATAAACATAGAATCCTTTAGTTTCAGTTGTGATGCACAAACGTGCTCTATATTTATGTGAGAAGAATTTCCTCCATTCAGGCAAGTCAATTTACATTCACACTGTATCATCATAAAGTAAAATTATACACTGTCATTAATCATCTTGTGCTGACAACAGTCTGATGCCTCATGGACTAGAGCAGGTATTTACTAAACCCTCTTAAATAACTGGGGTCTATCAAAAAAAAAAAAAAAACAAACAGAAAAAATGTCTCCTGTGGCTGTTAGATTCTGTGAATATTTCATAGCGGTGTCTGAGTACGTGTCCATAGGATGCGCTCTTTCCATCTCTCTGAGATTATTGTTACATGTGCTACATATTTTCTTTTTAATGAGTTAATTGATGTTATATAATAACTGAGGAGGGTTTTGCTTCCACTAGGCACTTGAGGTATTTTATGAGAGTAGCGAGCTCCCAGTTGCCCTGGTCAGCCTCAGTGGATTAACATACCATTGTAGCTAGACTGAACAACAGGCTGCTGTTCGTCATCAGAGACTTTCTGTGGCTGCGGGGAGAAAGCTTTGGAAGCACTTTTTCCATTTGTTTGTTTTCTGTTTTGAATAGGTGGACAAATAATTGTCAGCAGGTATAAAGCTGGAAGCAGGGAACATAAAAAGAACAAGCAAAGCACTGGAAAACCTCTAGAAGCAAACCTGGCATTTTGGACAAGGTGGCTGAGGGGCTTGGAAGAACATTCTGCTAATATCAGGTCATCTTGTGAGACTGACTTCCACTTGAGCACATCGGGGTTAGCACTTGAGCATATCGGTTATTGCTGCTCCAAACTGTCCACATTTCACTCAATGGCAGGGGTTGGAGGGGACCTGCAGAGATCATCTCATCCACCCCTCCTTCCAAACCAGATTCACCTACAGCAGGTTGGACAGGAATGCATCCAGGTGGGTTTTGAACATCTCTAGAGAAGGAGACTCCACAGCCTCTCTGGGCAGCCTGTTCCAGTGCTCTGCCACCCTCAAAGTAAAGAAGTTTTTCCTCATATTCAGATGGAATTTCCTGTGTTCCAGCTTGTGCCCATTGCCTCTTGTCCTGTTGAGAGGCACCACTGAAAAGAGTCTGGCCCCATCCTCTTAACACCCACCTTTTAGATGTTTATAAGCATTGATGAGATCCCCTCTCAGTCTTCTCCAGGCTAAACAGACCCAGGTCTCTCAGCCTTTCCTCATAAGAGGTGCTCCAGTCCCTTGATCATCTTTGTAGCCCTCTGCTGGACTCTCTCCAGTAGCTCCTTGTCTCTCTTGAACTGGGGAGCCCAGAACTGGACACATTACTCCTGTGTGGACAAATTAGGTACCAAGATTTTGAGCTGGTTTGGTGCTGGTTCAACTGAACCAGTGATGATATGGCAGAACCAGGGCAGAGATCTGGGCTGTACAATTTAAATGAACCAGAGTCTTTTGTATACATAAAGGTGTGTGGCACATGCATAAAGAGCAGACTAAGGCTTTGGAGATTACGAGCTGGGTAAGATGGCTGGAAGGACATCGCCATCAAGAAACAGAACTTTACCTCAGAAAGCAGCATTGTTTGGAGGAATGAACCAAACTCAAAAATATTTTGGATTTGCTACCTCAGCAGTTCCTCGATATGGTGAGAGTATTCCAGTCCCTGCATTTTTCTTTGTCATTCTCAGTTCTTTGCTTCACTTCAGCCAGGATCTTGTCTTACACTGTTTTTCTTATTTAAAGCTGCAGATACATATATATTGAACATTCACAGAGCCTAAACCTTTTATCTGAAAATGCCCACAGTCTGTCAGAAGGGGCTGGCTTCCTTTCAAACCTCTCCCTTGCGCGTGGTACCTATTGAACCTTTGCAAGAAGACATGCTGGTTCCCTATGTGGCAGGAGTTTCTGGTTTAGATCTCCATCATCTTTCCAGAAACTGTATTTCTTGCCATTTCTATACCTACATACAAAAGCAAAATGACAGCTTTTTAAGTAATGCCATTTTTTTTAACAGGCTTAATCTCAACTAGGAATCACTTCCATGACGTGTTCATTGCACAGGTCAGTGAAGGCTTACGTTCAAAGAAACCCCAGTCCTTTTCTGCAGAGCTCCTTCCCAGGCAGATGCCCTCCCCAGCCTGTATAGTTATTCCATCCCAGACACAAGGCTTTGCAAATAAAGTGAAAAAAATGAATAACCATTGTGTTTGCAGACCACAAATTGCTTCCTGTGAGGCCAACCTTACTGGGTTCTCTAGTCTTTTCACTGCTGTAACACTCTTACATGAATGAAGAAGGTGAGATGCAGAGAAAGACTGCTAATGGCATTCTCTTCCCATGGGTGATTGCAGTGAGAGCATCAGTGCTCTTCACATTTTAAACGTGGATAGAGTTCCTTATGTGAATAAATGGGCTTGAGGCTCACTTTCAACATTCAGTATGCTTAGGAGCAAGTGAGTTCATCTCAAGAACAGCTCTATGCTGGTAAGTGAAGTACTGTTGTGTTTGTTCCTCCTTTATGATGATATACAACTTGTCTTCATGGGTCATCCTTACTGGTACTTCTTACTGTCTGTTCTCATTCTGACTGACAGCTAACTCTTGCGTTATTTTCCTTGCTTTAGGAAGTGCTTGCTTTAGTATTGCTTCCTGAAGAACTTGTAGGCATCTGATCGGTACAGCACATACCAGCAAACTTCTCTCCATTTAACACAGGGCCTTCCTGTTTAAACACTGGATGAGCAAGAGCATTTTAAACTGCTGAGTAACCATAAGGAGAAGACAAAAAACAATTTTATTTATGATTTTAGTAACATTGGTGGTATTTTCAAAATATCAAGTATAGATGGAGGTATCCTGACTCCCGATGAAAATACTTCTGGCAGTAAGCAGTACATGCTGTGCTTTGCCCAATGCATTGCACTCATTTATGAGTCTGACTCTTGCTCTGATTATGATCAGAAGCAAAATTATCATTGATTTCAGTAGGAACAGGAGACTCTCTTAAATGTGTGGATTTTAAGTTTGCTTACTTTATTTAAGATAGTTTGCGTTAGCGGTGGAAAAGACTGATTTGGTTACCTGCTTTACCCATTTCTAGGGAGGATTTTCCCTTCTGGCAGATCATTGACTGATTCGGGCTCCCATGGCTGCACAGAAGGTGGGAGCTCTGACAGGCTGTGGCAGTGATGCTCAGTTTTGTGTTGACCTGCTGAAAAGACTGGTAGGGAGAAGGGCCCAATCCAGCTAAGTTGCTTGTGGGAGAACACGTTGTTCTACCGTTCCCACTGGGTGGAACTTAATATGGACTTAATCAGAGCAGCAAGAGTATGTCCATTTAACTGTAACTTGCAATTATGATTAGAGGTGCCGTCCTGCGTAAACACACCCCTGGCACTGTACATCAGTTGTAATACTGCGACCACTCAATCTGATACCACTACCCTCCCCCAAATAGACTGTGGTTTCCAAAAGCAATTAATTTCTCTTTTTTCACTTCACGAACTTTTTTCTCTCAGTTCTGCATTTGCTCAGACCACATAATAGTTGATTGATTGAGTGAAATTAAAGATTCAAGGTCCCCTGAGCATTATGTTTTACCCGGAGCAGTCTGTATTTTCCAAACATCTGGAGTTCCAAGAAGGAAAGAGATTCACAGGCTGCCCATCCTCAGACCTCCACTGGGCATATCTTGTGGCTTTAGCAATATAGATATTTAATAACATGTATAAACAAAGATGGAAGCTACACCAACATATTTCCTCTTGACAATAGATATAGCTCCAAGTGCCTTACAGGTCTCTGCCTAGAAGCAGAGTTTGGAGAGAGGGGTAGTACCCACGGCAGACAAGAATTGCTTTGGGACTACTTAAGTAGACTGGACCTATAGTTGCCTGCAGGACTGGGCAGGGTGTATGGGGTGGTGCTGAGAGCATTGCCCAATGTCACTGTAAGGTGCTATGTATTGCCTCTAAGGGCCATGGTGATCAGGGGAGGTCCCTGATGATTCAAAAAAGGCAAAGGTCATGCCCATTTTCAAAAAAGGCAAGAAGGAGAATCCAGGGACCTGTAGGCTGGTTAGTCTCACCCCTGTGCCCAGGAAGATGGTGAAGCAAATCCTCTTGGAAACCATTACCAGATAGATGCAGGACAAGAATGTCTGGGAACAGCCAGCACAGATTTACCAAGAAAAAACAGTACCTGACCAACTCAACTGTCTTCTACAATTAGATGTCTGGCTCCGGGGATAAGGGGAAACCTGTGCATGTCATTTACCTTGACTGCTGCAAGGCTTATGACAAATCCCCCCACAGCATCCTTGTAGACAGATTGGGGAGATATAGACTGAATGGGTGGACTACAAAGTGGATGAAAAACTGACCGGACCATCAGGCTCAAAGGGTAGTGGTCAACGGTTTGAAGTGGCTGCTTATGAGTGGCATGATTTGGGTGTCAATACTGAAGCTGATTAACGTCTTCATTAACAACCTGGATGATGGGACAGGGTGAACCTTCAGCAAGTTCATGGAGGAAACCAAATAAGAGGAAACAGCTGATACTCACTGAGTTGTAGGGCTGTCATGCAAGGATACATCAGCAAGCTTGAAGAATGACCTAACAGGAGCCATCATCATTCAACAACGGCAACTGCAAAGTCCTGCACCTGGGATGTCCTAACCCCTTGCAAAACCATGGGCCCGGGGGCCACCTGGCTAGAGGTCAGCTTTGCTGGAAAACATCTTGAAGTTCAAGTGGACAACAAGTTGAACACAACTTAGTCATGTGCCCTTGCAGCAGTGAAGATTAACTGTGTATGGGCTTATGTTGCCATAAGGTTGAGGGAAACCTTTATTACCCTCTATGTGATGTTCAGATGATCGCATCTGCAGTAGCATATCCAGTTTTGGGGCCCCCAATACAGGAGAGAGATTGACTGACTGAAGTGAGCCCAATGGAGGACCACCAAGATTGTTAGGGAGTTGGAGCACGTGACATATGAGAAGACAAGATTGCTGAGATTTGTTTAGCCCCAGGAAAAAAAAAAGGCTTAGGGGAGATCTGATGGCTCTTTTCCATTATGTAATGCAAGGACATAGAGAAGGCAAGGAAGAGGCAACATCACCAGGTTGCAGCAAAAGAAATTTTGTTCATGTAGAAGGAAAAAAATCCACCGTGAGAGTTGTTAAGCATTGGAATAGGGACCCAGAGGAGTTGTGTAGTCCCTGTTCTTGGAGATTTTCAGAGTTTGACCAGACAAGACCCTGAGCAACATTGTCTAACTGGGAGTAAAGAACTGCTGTGAGCAGGGTGGAGGAGCAGATGACCTTCAGAAGTCTCTTCCAAGCTAAATTAACCTATGAAAATTCACAATTATTTCTTCAATTAAAAATACTTTAACTTTAATAGGTGGTTATCAAAAGTGGAGAACAATAGTCACAGTGTAGTATTCCATTGAATTTCTGAATCTTTATTAGTACCACTTCATTATACCAGGAGGGGAAATCTCCACATGCTGAGTTATTTTGGTTATGTTAGGCAGCAGTACAATTGGGTAATATTAAGCATTCCCTTTACATGCTCAGATACACTGTAACAAAATGTGCTTAAACTACAAACAGATTAAAATAACTTGTTAAAAACTGGACAGAGCAGGATCATTTCAATCTCTCATGCTTCTGTTATACTTCTTGCCTTTTTTAGATAAATGTAAAATGTATTGACAGCAAAGATTTTTAGCATACTGTAGCTCTAGGACAATGAGTTGAATGACAGTTTGTTGAAATGATGTAGGTGCATGAGACCTTCTTTTATTCATTGTCACAGCATTTTCCTCTTTTAGAGCTTGGCTGGCACCTGTGAAAGTGGTCCTGGCTTACCAGAACAGAAGAAGAAGAATCTGGACTCATTTGTCCTTCAGTAGGTTGTCTCTTCATAGTTGATGGTATCGAGTCCCGAGTCCAAAGTCGCTTGAAGTGCACAGAAGTAACCACATTCATTTCAAATGTCTCTTATCAGGAGACAAGGGCCAAAGGCTGGTCTCTACCACAACCAGACAAACAACAACTTCCACCTTTCCATGGTTTGTCTGAAAACAAGTGAGTTCCATGTGGGATTAATGAGTAACCTTTTAAGTTTTAGGCAATAACTGTGGTAATGGGATACTGGGACTGACTTGTTCAGAAAGGTGCATCTGATGATAAGGGACAAGTTATGATCATTTTGCCTGGCAGCTAAACTGAAGCACAAACTAGAAACTATTGGCAAGCTCTACGAAGACTATTTGGATATGTATCATATATGTTTGCCCCATTCTTATGCTTTTCCCTAAGTATTTTTCCTTCTAGATATGATCAGAAATAGGATATTGTACTATGGGCATGCCTGAGTTTCTGCGTTTTATAAACTATGCAGCAGCTGAGAAGAATCTGTTGTCTGCTCCAGATGATTTTTAGAGACCAAATGAAATAGTGCAGAAACAACACAGACACACTTTAAGATGGCTGCCCAAAAAGCCAAATTCTTGCTTAGAACCATTGCCAAACCATTGCTTGGTGCCACCTCAAAGCTGCCTTGGCTTTCTATACAAATGCTAGGAAATTAAATACTCTGGTTTCCAGAGACTTTGCAATTCAGCTACACTGGAGTATGTTACACATGTTACACTGCCTGAGGAAAAAAAAAACAAACAAACCTAGCTATCATGAAGAGGAACGTTAGATTCCTTGAGAAAAAAAAAAAGCCACCAGGTTTGATTGGCGTAATCAGAATTTGAATGGTTTTGTCTCAAAAAAAAAAGCATGCTGTTGAATTAAATTCCCTCAACTTGCTTTTAGCTGGGAAATCATGTTGTAGTGGTCATGTAAAAACACTCATGCACTTAACACAACTAGCCCTCTTAACAACATTTTCAAGGTTAGGTTCATGCAAATATTTGCACTTTGCTTCCCACCTGCCTGTGGAAATGAGACGCATGCATGAAAAGAAAGACTTGCGTGTGGCCAGGCAGCTGGTTAGACCAGACGCTCGCATACCTCAGAGATACGAGTATATCTGGTATTTAGACAGACGTGAAGCACATTGAAACCAAACGCATGGCTGGCTTTGATGACCAGGTTTTAAGCAGAGGTTTAAACATCTCTGCGAAGCAGTTTTTAAAAAGTTGTGAAGCAGCAAGCGGATGCTAAAGCGGATGCTATATAGGCTAAAACTTGCTGCTCTGGCTTCCTAAAAATAAAAGGGGGGGGGGGCAAACATGAATTTTACAAATAAAGGAAGCTATTTCTATCCTGCTACTTAAAAAGCTGTTTTTTCTTGCACTATAAGCTTTTTAGAAAGTTTAATTCTTCTCAGCATCATAGCAAAGGGAGAAAAGGAGGAAGACAGCATTTAGGGGCAAATATGCTCCTGTGCTGCCTGGGAGAGTGGCTTCCAATCCACTGCAACCACCCAAAGGGATATTCAGAGCCTGGAAGATGCCTGGGGCAGGAGCAGTAACAGGAGGAAAACCAATACCCTAGTGAATTATCTTCTTAATAGCTTGTGTTCCTTCTAGGGCTCTCCCAAACTTCCCATTTCAGACTCAAAAGACTACTTTTACACTAAGCTAATTTTATATATATTTACCTACCAACAGGTAAAAGAACATTTGCACTGAGAACTTCAGAGATTCTGAGGTCTCGTAGCTATTGTCAGGCCAGTAAATCCTGAGAGCCCCCAAAAGAGAGAACCAATGAGTTCAGCACTGATAAACACTGTAAAGCATTAAAAGGTACAGAAATACATGTGTGTCCATTGCTATATACAATCTAAGTATTTTAAGTCAGGCAAGAAAGCAAGATGCAACACCATTTATGTTAAGACCTGATGTTTTAGCTCCCAAAGGAAAAAGCAAACTTTTTTTTTTTTTTAAGAAGAAACTAAAAAATTGTCTCACTGCACAAAAAATCATAAAGATAAGACTTACAGGCCAAAGAAGTAGCTTCTCAGCATTCTCAGCTGTCCATCCCACTACAAATATATTTTTTGATTACTTTCCATACATGGCATGTTTGCAAATAGTAAATTTGTGTGTCTTCCTCAGGGAAGTGCCTTTAAGAATTAAAGATTATCCATGGCTTTTAAAATCTGAAAGTTCATCCAGGATTAGTGCTAATAGTTAGGTTTTGCTTCAGTAGATGGACGCATCTTCATAGTGGAATTTACCATGAGACCAGGTCCTGGGACTGGAGACTTGACCATTGCCACAGGGTAAATACTGACTGCATAAACGTAACAAATGCCTCTTGAACTTGACTCCAACAAAAACATAGAGCACAGGGTTGAGGCAGCAGTGGGAGAAAGCAATTTTACGGCTGATGTGAAAGGCAAACTTGGAGTCTTTTTCGTACTGACAGGTAGGTGCTGGAAAAGTAATCAGAAAGCTGAGGATGTTGTAAGGTGCCCAGCTCAGGAAAAAAGCCACCACAATAATAAGGATGAGTTTCACAGTTCTGTGCTTTCTGCGAGATCTTGCTCCGAGCAGGATTATCAATATCTTGAAGTAACAGAAAACGATAACCCCAAAGGAAAACAGGAAGAGTACATTTCGCAGATAAATGTCAATTTTTTTCCATTTCTCGTCAGCATAATCGCAGGTCTTGTCCCCTTCCAATTTTTCTTGTACTGTGGTGTCAATCATCTCAGGGACCACAATTAATATGCTAACAGTCCAAACAACCAAGCTCACCAGAAAACCACAGCGCTGCGTCTGGGATCTCAAAGTCGAGAGGGGGTTCACTACGGACAAGTACCGCAGGATAGTCATGAGAGTCAAAAAGAAAACACCGCTGTAGTAGCCAATGGAGAAAACGGCATTCACCGCTTTGCAAAGGAACTCACCAAAAATCCACCCAAAGGACTGGTCCACTGCCCAGAAAGGCAGCATGCAAGAGAAGACTAAGTCAGAGACACAGAGGTTCATGATGAAGATGTTCGTTAAAGATGTAAGGTTTTCATATTTGAATAGGATCCATAACACCAGGGTGTTTCCCAGCAGGCTGAGCAAAAATGCCATAGTGTAGAGGACAGTAGTGAGATGGGTGTAAAATAAAAAATAGTCGCCCATTTCGCAGACATTGCTGTCATAAAAGTATTTGTATGAGTAATTATCATCTGAATCAGGTGTATAATGTTCTTCATCCATTTGTCTGTGCAAACCTCGCGCTGTTCTCCAGCAGCTACTTCAAAGAACTACAACAATCAAACCAAAATTTTGGTGATAATCAACACATCAACTAAACTCCTGCTGTGGAGGCTTCTGTTTTGAGAGACAAAAAGAAGCAGTGAAACTACGTTATTTGTCCTGGTTTTGGGAGAGAAATAGTCATTTCCTCTTATGATTTGAGCATGAACAGGTAAATACTAAAGATTTACCCTCAAAGCAACATCAAGATCTTAAATACTTAAGAAGTCAGAAACGAAGAGGTTTCTAAACCAATGTGGTTGGTTACAACGGCTAATTATTAAGCTTCTACTACATGAAGGTTAAGGGTGCATTGTTTTTTAATGTAAGTATCCCAGGTGCCAAGACTTTCAAATCTGCTACTAGTTTTTGTCAAATTCCTAAACACTTCACCATGTATATGATTGTCATTGAGGTTCAGCACTGCAGAAACTTAAAGAGCTGAGCAGTACCAGTATCAACAAGTGTAAGCACTAAGAATAGAAAAAGCCATATTTCTTACAGATTTTCATCTTGAGGTTGGCTGATATCTAAAAATCTCCAAGCTGTGACAGAAACATCCCCATGTTGGGTGCTCCGTGCATCTCTGTGGCCTGCAGATTCTCGGGGGTGCGACAGGAACAGAGCTCACGTCACACCCCTTTTGTGGGGGATGCTGCCTTCTGCCTGTCTGCAGGTAGGAATTTAATCTCAACTGGATGGTTAAAATTGGCCAAACAGTGTAAAAAATTACTGGGACTTGGAAGGCAACATACAGTCAGGTGAACACACAGGGTAGCATGGTCACAGTAGCTCATATCTTTATGAAATCAAGCTAAAAATAGGTATAGAAAAATCAGTAATGGCTCCAACCTACAGTTCAAAGTTGAAACTAACATTACCGCTGATGAAGGCTTACCTACAGCTCTGTGTTAGATCCTGATTTGACTGATGCCAGTGAGAGATCTGCCACTGTTCTCTTTGGAAATACAGTCAGAAGAAGAAAACTCCACGACTCAGGCCAAAACTGTTCTGGTGACATTTTCCTTTTTGGATTAGTGAAAGCAGAATCTGCCTGTGACAGCCAGGAAAAGACATGCTGCCTTGGGAGGACAAGAGGGTTATGTCTATACCAGGAAAGCCTCCAGGCTGGCTGCCAGCATTTAATGCCATCCATAGGGGTAGGTGGCTCAGGTCAGCCAGACCGTGGCACAGGGAGCACAGGCCAGGGATCATCTACCCATTGGGATGTGGCCACCCACTTTTGGAAGTGAGGGATGTGTGGGATTCAGTACTGTGACAGCAAGTGGCCCTGGCACATATATCACTGGAGTCACAGCCCTAACTGGAAACTGTGCTTGTGACCCTCAGTCTATACCATGCTGCCATCTTCAGGCACGCAGGACAAGTCCCTGCTGAGGCAGTCATCCTCTCCAGTTTTACTTGACAGCACAAATGACACTTAAGCAATTCATGAGTTAGGTTGAGGTCTTGGCCACCATCATGTCCTGTTTCAGCTCTGGTTGAAGGTATGACTCCTTCCTAGCAACTGTCCTAAGGGAGGAGAGGAGCCTCTTTGCAAAGACTAAAGGTTCTCCATGGATGAGATGACAGTGCCAACCACTGTCTTCACCACTTATGCTCTCCTCCCGTGCTGGCAGCCCAGTGCCAGCAAGCCCCCAGGCTGGACTGCCCACCTGCCAGGAGCTACAGAGCCAGCAGGGCTGCTGCTGGGCTATTTCTTGCGTCTGCCGCAATTGCTGCTGGCCCCTGACACGAGGACCTTCTCACAAAGGCCTCAGCCTGGATCCCTGCCTCTGCCTGGGATTTATTCTGACCTGCACATGTCCTGTCCCTCATCATCCCAAGTTATTCTGCCTTTCACAGCCCTGCTGAAGGGCAGGCAGTGGTTAGAGACCCAGGTATCTGCTGCAGAGCATTGCTCACCCTCTTGCTCCTTGTCAGGAGCTGAGCAACGCTTGCAAGGCAGAGAGTGCCGTTTTGCAAAGGTATTTTGAGATTATGTCAGATAATGGTTAAGTGTAAAATTAAAAAAGACTATGAACTCAACTATTTCCTTCACAGGTCAGGTGGTTAAAAGTGGTAAATTGTTTCTGCAGTCCCAATAGGCTCCATTTTCCTGTGTCCATCTTCCCTGAAATAAATCACTGATACTGAGTGTGCAGGCACTCGAGTCAGGCAGGTGCATAGATGAGATTGAAAACCCCTGTAGGAACTCCTGCTGTTTCCATCTCCAAATCCCTGTGTGCCTTTGTATCTTACCCATCTGACTCAAAAGGCTCTGTCTTGCACTATGGAAGAAGCCAGAAGAACGGCTGAATGGGGCCAGGTGTCTTCCCTCTGTTTTTGTGCTCGGCATGTCCAGGGAAAGTAGAAAAATGCTTCCATGAAGTAGCTTGTTTTCAGTTGCTTCTTAACGCTGCAAGGTTAGCTCTTGGCTAATACCCTGGTTTACAAAATAATGTAATTTGTCTGTCTTGGATTTTCTCCTTGGTGCCACTGCCAAAGCCATAAATCTGGACAGTGGACATTTGAGAAGTCAGAAAAAGTCACTCTCTCCTCAGACAGACGAGCCTGTGGGCCACTGAAGCGCCTGTGCAAACCTATGCCGCAAGGCATAGTCCCTGCTGCCAAGAACTCACCACGTTGGCATTCAGGGGGCCTGGGGGAGGCCGAGGTGCACTGCTGCATCCACCACCACAGTCAGTTCCTCACTTTCCAAGCAGCCACTGACTCCCAGGTGTCTTGTCCTCCTCAGGTTGCATCACCTCCCCAGCTCGCTCTTGGAGACGTGGCCTCTGCTTACTGCAGCTGTTGCTCTTCCTCCCTCAGCTATTCCACCTTTGCCAGGATGGTGCCCTCAGCTTCCTCCTCACCTCTTGTCCGCTGAGGAATCTGAAATCTTGTGATCCGGCCTCTCCTCTTCTGTTTGCTGTGGGTCCAGGCGCTGCAGGTGTTGCAACATCGTCGTTCACACCGACTGCAGGCTGCCTGGTGCGCAGTACCCCCGCACTGTGCTCCCAGTACAGGTGAGACCTTGCTGGAGGACCTCACTGCTGACCTGCCCTCATCGTTCGTCATTCCCAGGGTAAACATAGCTTTGCACTGCATGCTTGATTATAACCAATCTACATGATGCAGCATGCCGTGCCGCGTCGCCTGGTGCAAGCTCCATGTAATTACAGATGGAGGCTCCAGGCTACAAAGCATCAGACCTCCTGGGTGGCTGATCAGGACTAAATTTGTGCTTTGATATTATGTTTGTACCAGCTGGGAAGTCCTCCATCAGGTCAGTGATGGTAAGGAGAGCCCTGCAGGAACTTAAGGCACTTGGATCTTTTCGTTCTTGCTTCAGATTTGGTAAAAAACTCCTGGGCTCAAAACCTGTACCTTTTCTCTATTGTATTTTATCTCTCCCCCTTTCTACCCTATAAATAAGAAATGCTGTGCATGGATTTTCAGTTAATTTTCATGCAAAGAGATAAAAAAATTGATGTGATTGAATCAACAGGTTAAGGACGTGTTAGCCTCACACATGAAATACAAATCATGCAACTGTTTTCAGTGTATATACAATGGTACAAGTGAGAGCAGAAGTTGTCTGCAAGATGGAAATTACCTTAATTTCTGTTGTCAGGACAAATAGGAACAGAGCAAAAATACATTCTACAGTTTAAAGTCATCCCTGCCCTTGTGAAGAGCACTCAGCAAGGCATTCAACATTCATTTCGCTCCTGGCCAGAGGAGCCACATCGCCCCTCACCAGGTGTTACACCAGCCTCCTCCCCAGGCAGAGGCAGCTGAGACAGCTCCCATTAAGACAATTCCAGGCATTTACACAGACAAACTGAGGTCAACCTCGTCTGAATTGGAAAGGTCCAATCTCATTATGTAAGGGGAATATCATAGAGAGGCTCTCAAAGAAACCCCCTACCATAAGGCATGCACTGATGGGAGCTACCTCGGAAGCATTTTTTACTCACTTTATTCAAACTCCTACTGGAGTCATCGGGCTTCACAGCTTGTTCTCCAGCTCAGGAAAAATAAATAAAAAAAAAGGCAGCAAAGGTTGAATCAGAAAATCATTTACTGATCCCCTAAACTAGAATTTATCTGGTAGCTGCTTCCTTAACCTTGTTCCAATTTGGGATAGGAAAAAAATTCCCAAATGGGACTTTTTTGGCAGGAAGGGATCTTAGTTTTTCAGTCATGTTTATGGAGCACCCTTTTTTATTTAAAGGAAGTTAAAAGACATTAAATAATATTTCTCCTACCCTAACTATGACTGGTATCAGTCTCAGAGCGCACCCTTGAAGTCACACATAGGAGACAGACGGCAAAGTCCTAGAAGTCATGATCAGGATGTAGACTTGGCCCAAAGTGCAAATGCACTCTGAACAGTTGGTCTGCACTGGTGGGTGAAACAACTTGTTGTCTGTCTTGGAGGAGTTTTACACATGGAACAAACTCTTTCAGGACGTGGGTAAAGTGAAAAGCCAGTAGGACTTCCTTTGCCCGATTGACTTTTGGAGAGCCCCAAGAAGCCCAGCTCCTCACAAAAACTCTCACCCTATTTTTAAAGCAAAACCTGCTCTTGAGTTGGGGTCATTTTCTAAGACCGGTGCTTCCACCCATGCCCCATGGGTTTCACAAGGCAGGTACAACACATGCAGTCAGCCCAGCTCCTTGGAGGTCCCTTGTTCCCCCCGAGCTCTGCACTTCAGTCCTGGCCATCAGCCCTGTGATAAACCCAGTCTAGGGGGGAAGAAACATCTCAGATTGTGTCTGAAACCCACTCCTGAAAGATATATATGAATTCAAGTTTACGTACTAAGAACCACTACAGTTAAGGCAGGATCAGCTTACGGTATCTATGTAGACACACAGCCTGTGGGACTTGCCACACAAAGAATGGTATTTTTCAGAAGTGCTGCCACAGCACTGCTGAAGCAGCAGCCCTCCCCCTCCTCCAAAGTCACTATGGGGGCAAAATTAGCAGCCAAGTCTGTTTTTACAATGAGGAAGAGGTTATGATTTTTTTTCCTCCCTCTCCAGCTTCTCCTTTCCCAAGAGCTGCAAACACACCCTCTGGGCCCTTTATCACAGTTTCGCTGTAGCTTCCTCCATTCCAGATTTTTGTTGGGGAAAAAAAATCTGGCATTTACACTCCGGTTTTGAACCGGCTGCTACCTTTACTTTTATCCCGAATCACACCTCTAGACAGAAGGGACAGCGAGGAACGAAAATGTCCCTGCAGGTTACCCGCTATCAAAAGGACATGCTGGCGTCTGGTGGGTCCCTCCTGGGGCACTGCAGCAGTCCCTCTCCTGCCACCCTGCTGGGGCACTGGGGCCTGAGGGCATATGGTCTGCAAGACCATGGTGCATGATGATGAAGCCGTGACCTCACACCTACTTGATCCATAGGTTTTCTTGGTGCCAAGGCTGGTCGGAAAGGATGTGGTGCCAGGAGCTGAGCAGCAGCCATCCAACAGAGCGCTTAGGCAGGGGCAACCTTGGCCAAAGAGGTTTGTGTAGAAGTGGAGGTGGTTGGCATCCAGCCTTTGGTTGCCCACAACAGGCTTCAGGCCAGTGTGGTTGCAGTCCTGGGTATTCCCCAAAGGCAAGGGGAAGGAGCAATCCAGCCCCTTAATTTGGGTGGATGGTGCAAAGGAGGGCATCGCTCCCTGCTTGCAGCTGGGCACAGTTTGGCCGTGGTTTTCCTGATAGTTCACACAAGGACAGGATGAGCAAGTGAATGCCCTGGGGTTGAGAAGAAATAGTCCTTCTGGTAATATCTGGCTGGGAGGAAACATCAAACTGGAGCTTTCTGGGGTTTTCTGAGTGGGGAAATTGTCTGTTTGTTTCTGCAATGTAGACAAGTGAGATTTTAAGTCTTTTTTTTGCATGCAAAAAGATTGCATTGATCACTGTGTCTGACATGTAATTCTGATTTGTCTTAGAAGCAATTCTCCTACCAAGCACAAAACACAAGCACATTTCTCGCAGGCCAGACAGCGGTGACATACCACTTTCCCATCTGCTCCACAGAGATTATAAATGCTCTGTTATTTGGCTGTGAAAAGAGCATCACCTTGGTTCTTAGTATCTGGGTTTGTTGGCAGTTGAAACCAAGCAAATCCACTTCTTATTTTTATTACTAAAGCAGAACATATCTGCAGGTTTCTGCTGCCAACAGAATGTTGCCACACACACACGTCCTGTCTCTCTATGTTTAGAATTACATGTACTGTCCTGATGATATACTGCAAGACGGGGCTGTCCTTAAGAGCACTCACCAGACATGACAGCATATATTTAATTAGCAATCTTAAAGCTGTGTAAGAAGTCTGTTAAGTAAAATGCGTGTAAAGAAGCTGACTCTATTCTCTCACAAATTCCTACAGTCACAAAATAAAGATGACAATCAAGGCACAGGAGCACATTGCACTTGGGACAAATAATTGCATGTCTTCCCTCGAAAGCTTGGCAAAACTCATCCTTCTACATAAAGTTCATGAACTCATTTTTATGGCCCAGGGACAACTTGAAGAACAGGGTTGTATTTTTCTGTAGAATTCCGTTGCTAATGGTGTATTTAAGCTATACACACCCAATGTATTTATTTTTTTCAAGAGGATTATAAGCCATATGTCTAAAGAATGTGGGTACCACATTTTGGGTGGGATTTCCAGTGCTGCTGCTGGGCCTGTTGCTGCAGGAATGATGCTGAAACAGAATGAAACAATGCTGGTAGCCACTGGTGTGACCAGCAGGTATGAGGGGGTCCTACCCTATCCCAAGGCTGGGCTCAGAGCAACGCACCCGCCTGCAGCCCAGGGACGTGATTTGGGCAGGGAAGGAGAGGGATCAGCCTTAGCAGTGGTGGGTTTAGGCAGAAGAAATTGCCTTTCTGGAGAGAGGGCTGAGCAACGTCACTGCAAGGAGCCCGGCTTTGTCGCGGAGGCTGTCCTCATCCCTGGCAGCGCAGCCGGTCTCTGGTTTTGATGACTGTGAAATAGGCTCACTTGTATCAGACTGTTTTCACTGGTGAAGCCATTCTGATGCTGAAGTCCAGGAGACTCACAAGGCTTTAGCCACAGGGAGAAAGAAGAGGAAGAGAGAAAAACATGCCCACTGTGCCATGTTCACACAAAATGAAAGGCTGGGCATAGCGTAAGGAGGCAAACGGCATAACCGTGTATGTCACTGCTGTCTCCTCAGCACTTTCTAACCAGTTTTGTTTTGCTTTCCCTTCATCACATCCCTTACGCTTTGTAACACAACACAGGGGGGCAGTTTGCCTTATTCACCCTACTGGTACCTGCTGGCCTTGGCTACCTCCTGCCCCAACCCTGGGCGGCTCCCTGACACCCAGACCCAGGCGGATGGCTGAGGCATGCCTCCACCGCTCCTGGTGGAGCCCTTGCGCCACGCTCCCTCCAGCATGGCACCTGGCCGAGGGGGTGATGAGGAGCCTTTTCTTGCAGAAGGAGAAGCGAGACTGAAGAACGAAGGGCTGCAGCCAGGTCAACGAATGGAACATCACTGTATCCCCCTCTCCACCGGCTGTACGACAGCCCCTCTCCTACCAGCCCTAATTGCTAGCTGCTGTCTTGAATGGACACACTGCAGCTCTCGTGAAGACCAAGACCCGATGTATGAGCAACCTCCTGTGCCCAGAGGGAGAAGGAGGCTCGCTGTCAGGTAAGTCACAGCACGGCATTTGCTTATCAGGTTAACTTTGTTGGCTGCCGTGTTATCTCTGCTTTTTCTCAGGGTGGCAGCTGCTCTGCAGTCTGACAGTGGTTTGGACAAGACAACCCTTGGCACAGACCTCTTGAGGCTGCCGCTATGCTGCCCTCTCTGCTGCTACCCCTTACTCTGTTACTGGGCCCCCAAAATTACCACCCCGCATTGCAGCGGGTGAAGAAGGTGATGCTAGAAAACCAGATGAAACAGTAAAAGAACAAAAAAGAGAAACCACTCTGCCCACTGCTGACCGCTCATTTCCTTTGAGTCTTGCAGAAGACTGTATACAGCAAAAAATTCTCATTGCTCCCAGTGACTGTCTGTTTCTGGAGAGAACCAAAGGCTGAAGCTGTTCTCTGGCTTAAATTTGGAGTTGGAGAAAAGAGAGAAATGCAGGGCAGTCAGGTGCATAACAGTTTTTAAAAGAACGGGATTGCAAGGGATAACAGGAGAGAGGAATGGCCTGAGGCTTCATCAGGATGATAATCTGATGGTATCTCAAATGGTGGTGGGGAAGAGCCCAAGGCTCAGTCAGACCTTGGCAAACAGAACTTGGGAAAACAAAGCTTTCCGTAGTTAAAATGAAGTTTTCTACAGAAGAAAGACAGAGCTGGAGGAATTTCCTTGTGCAAGGACATTCTCAGAGCACAAACGCTGTTTCCCCACTCTCTGTTGGATATGCTGATGAGCTAAAGCAAAATAAATCACATTTGGAGAAAAAAAAAATCATAAACATAGTTACATTCTGTGCACTGTTTATGTTAACAATGAGGCAATTAATAACTTGCATCAGAGAAAATCAACCGCAACCAAAAACACTCTTGTACTGGTTTAGCCACTACTTCCCCAAACCCCAGCACTTCCTCCTGGTGCGGCACGTCTGCTCGCAGGCCAGAGGCAGAGCTTGGGCAAGGTGCACTTGCAAACGCTTCATATGAAGAGGAGAACCCGTCTCCTCAAACGTTTTTCCCCAGCTCTTAAGAATGACTGTGGGAGCAAGGGCTTCTCGAGCTGATCCTGCAGTGATTGCAGTTCAGGTGGCACCAAACTGTTCTTGGTCCGTGCCACCAGGTGAGACCCACTTCCCGGCAGACAGGCTCAGCGCATGCTTTCCTCTCAATAGGCTTTTCAGAGAAGAAATCCTTTCCCTTGGCTGCCCCTGTGAGCACAGCTGTTCCTTTCAAAGTTTTGGGCTGAAATACAGCTGGCTGAAGCACTCAGTCTGAGCCCAGCAATTCTTAAGATCCTGCTAGCCCTGGCTGGCTTTCACACTCCCGGGTCTTTTTCCCCAGCATTTTGCTTATTTCCTTATACTGAAGATTCACTGTTGCTATAAGATGCAGCTCAAATTGTTTTGCCCCGGTGCAGCCACGGCACTTTGCAGAAGACATCTGCACATTTCCATCTGGCACGCCAAGCAGTTTGCATGCACGTATTTCAACGCCAAAGTATGAGCAAGCAGGTGGCCAGCAGCAGCAAGTCCACCCAGATAAGCTGTTCTTTAGCAAAAAGTCAGCTGTAGCCCCCATTCCACAGCAGGAGGTAACATCAGGGGTTCTGTGTGTGAAGCATGGGTGAACCGAGACAAAATCTTAATATTCCAGTTCCTGAGACATTTCATAACATCTCCGGCCATCTGTCCTTTGGTGAGATCTTGCGGTAAGTGCAGTGAGGGCAAACAATACTTTATGCAACAAGGGTTGGCATGCTCTTGCCCAAAACTGCTCCGTGGCTCTTAGGCTGCACTACATCCACTCCAATGTGGCTCCAGTCATGCAGGCTGTCTGTCCTGTTAAATTCACATGGCAGAGGCACATTCTTTAGTGATATTATGCTCAAACCATGTTAAACAACCACTGTTGCATCTCTCAAGGAAAATCAAGCTGGGAGCTTGGGAAATCACAACTAGGAAGTCTGGCCAACTCCTTCCCCCAAATTAAAGGCAGAAAACCGAAAGGGAAGAAGCTGAAGGCAGTAATGCAGTTAGGAGCTGTTAGCACAAGTCTCCAAACTTGTGTAAAGGCCAAATAATCTAGAAAGCAGTCTTGTACACTTTCCATTGTCAAATTGCTCCTTGCTTAAAACAGATTTTAACTACATTTGTGGGTGACAGCAGGGAGGCAAATTCAGGCTAATTGTTCATGGATGACATGAAGAATCCACACAGAACATACATATACAATACATAAATACAGAACATACATATATGATACAATAAATACATTTCTATTCTTCAAAGGTGGGACGCGATCCCACCTACCCCCTCCCTGTGCAAAGAAGCAGCCCCATGGTGTCTCAGCCCCAAGGAGCACAAGGCTTTCAGGTTCCCCTGTAAAGACCTTTAAGATTCAGAGACAAAGCTCTTGGATTTCGCTGCATAGCTTAGCCACCACCCCAAGTGACCAGCCGTACCTCCATACTTGGCTGCACCTCTTCTCCAGAAGCCGAGCTGACTGCGGTGCAAAGACCAGCCCTTCACCCTCATCTTCCAGTGGGCACCTGTGAGGCTGCGCGGTGCCTGTGGCACAGTGCATGCATTTGCAAAACCACCCGCTGTGCCCACAGAAGCTGCGCCTTCCCTGGGCACGAGGCAGCCATGCATGAAGGACGTGTACAATGCAAAGCACTTGGGCCTGGGACTCTTCGGTGGCCTCTCCTCGGAAGATGTAGCCAAACCACCACACTGTGAAGGCCATGTGAAAAGAAGCAAGCAAAGTTTATGAATTGCTCCTGAGCTTTGGATCAGTTCTTGTGCTAACTCTGCCCCAACGGGGGTCAGGACACTGCTCTGCCAAGTGCCCTGTTCAGCTCTGGATGCCAGAGATTTGGGGCTCACTGGAAGCTCATACCAGAGCTCTGACTGTGGACTCCCAGCTCAGACAGACTTGAAAGCTGCATTATTTCAGAGCCATTTCCGTGTTTNTTTTTTGTCATAAACTACTGCTTCTTTCTCTGAAACAAAATGCAATTCTCCCTTACTTTGGAAATTCGCTCAGCACGAAAAAGCCAGACTTCTGCCAAACCCTCCTGTAGCCTGCGGCTGCCTGTGGTGTATAGAACTGGCAGTAGCACTAGGTGGTTGATGTGAGCAAAGTGAGGTTTGCAGATGGAGGTTTTAAAGACCAGCTGACGTAGAATGAAAAACCGAGAGGTTTGGAGAGCTTGCCTGTTTGTAGATGAGCCTCAGCAAGTCCTTCACTTTCAAGCTCTCTTCTATGACCGAGATATCAAGCAACTGAGCTCTCCATCTGCAGCGTTGTCTCTTTTCCCACCTATTGCTGCAGGTAAAGTCTCACTGATAAAGGCTTTTCTCAGCCTGTGGAAGACGTTGGCCAGGATGCAAAATTGAGCCTTCACTATAGGGAATAAATTAGTAGGGATGGATGGATCACGACAGTAAATAACTACAGCTTTTGGAGGAACCTTGGGGAAGCTCCTCCATTAAGAGGCAGTTAGCGGGGGCTTCTCAGCTGAAGTATATTGGTAGTATTTTTTCTGACTTTAATAGAGCCCTTCTGATTCCTAGCAGCTGGCAAACTGTCCTTTTTTATCATGTTCATCACATCTTTCTGCTGGGAAAAAAATCAGGGACCTGAGTCACTTAAATCAGATACAAGTCAAAAATATTTCTGTGGAAAGACGCAAAAATAAAGCATAAAAAAGAAGTACCCATAGAATCAGAAATATTTATCAATCTGTAAAAATACGAAGTGTAAGAGCCAGTGGCACTGTGCTTCCCTGGACTTCAGATATAATGCAGTGTCTTAGATTACATGCACATTGTAGGAGACACCCTGAGATCCAGAAAGGTTCTTGTGCTGCTTGCTTTGGTAGCCGTCCAGATTGGTGACAACCCACCCTGCCCACGCACTTCAGAAGCAGCACTGCCCTTCTCTTTCCAGTGTGCGCATGTTTAAGGAAGTTTTCCCGCATATTTATAGATTTTATTGATTTTTTTTTTTTAGATCTATAAATAGAGCTGGAGAAAATAAAAAAGCTCACAAGCCCATAGATTTGTCTATTTTTTGCAATGAGACCAGCTGATTTGACAAGATCTCCTCGCACATCTTGCCTGCACTGGTCCTGCAGAGGGGAGAAGGGTGCGGGCTGGATGCAGTGGTGCAGGTTAGCAATAGGTGGCACGCTTGAATAGGGCTAACCCCTGCCTTCCCCTGAGCAGCTCAAGAAATCCTTTGCAAGGGACCCAGACAGCCATAGCTCTCTTTCCAAAGGGTGGCTAAGCAGAGTATCTGCTCTTCAACAGGCAGATAGATCCACACCTACACCAGCTGCAGGTAAGCGGAGAAGTCAGATGTGATCAGGTCTTGCACGGGGCTGTAGGCGAGTCCGGGCCCCTTGTGCTGTTTGCTGGGCGCTGGGGTGCTGGTGGTGTGTTGTTCATCAGTGCTGTTAGGACAAGATCTTTCTTTTGTCTCTGTCTCTGCTCCCCTACATCCCTCAGTTGCTCTCAGTGGGCCCCTGCAGGACTTGATCTCCCACCCAGCCTGAAGCTCCGTCACGCCAGCCTGGGACCACCTGTCTTCCCACTGCATCACCTGGCCAGGATGTTTCTGGGACCCGTGGTCTTCTCCGGGCAGCCATCTCTCTCCTGGAAAGCACACGGAGAGGATCTAAGTGCTGGCTGCATCTGCATGGGTAATTTATGGTTCAGTTTGTGAAGCTAGACTAAAGCCTTGGCAGCAACTGGGTATTTTGAGTTACACTTGAAATCAAAACATTTGGGGTTTGTTCTTAGTGAAAAAGTGAGAAAAAAACCCATCTGTTTGGGACCAAAATGTTTCACGGGGGAAGGCAGAAGGGCACTCTAATTACCTGCTGTTTTTCTTATTTTTCAAAGTGCAAACATCATTTTAAAGCAAAACCACAGGGGCAGAAGACGAAGAAAGGCAAGCCTTGCATTTAGAAGCCAAAACCTCTTTGTAACGTTTCCCCTTCTTTTTTTTTTTTCCTTTTTATTTTCCAGCTGAAGCTATTTGCTAAATTCCCCCGCCCCTTCCCCTATGACTTCCCAAAGGCTGTTGGAAATGACTCAGCCGTGCGCAGGGCAGGGCTGTGGCTGGGCAGTGGCAGATGCTGCTGCTGACTCCGGTCGGGCGCTGCCCCATTATCTCCTCCTGCTCAGGCCAGACCCTGGCACCCCTCCAGACCAGGCAAAGACCACCCTGGTCCCATGGGAGATGCAAGGAGCCCTTACTCCATCGCCCGGGCCGTGCACCCTGGTGCCTCGCTGCCCCTGTCCCCAGCTTGCCCCCAGCTGGGAGGAACACTGTGTTGTTCACCTGCAGCTCCTGCCAAAGCAACTCACTCGTAGTGTTTTCAAAGAGAAGGCGTCTGCAATGAGAGGCACCATCTGCGAAGTCAGATGGACAAAAGCGTTATGTTTTTGCTTGAATGTTAGATAAGAAGATAGCATGTTTTTTCATCACGGCTGCCACACCAGCAGCCACTTTCACACTTTAGCTGCTCAAAACCACCTAATGTGACAACATGATACTTAGGTTTCAGTGTTCCGTTTCTCAAAGACACCCTGATACTTTGCCCTGTATTGGCTTCCACCTGGGTGCATCCACATTGGTCATGAGCACTGATGACAGCTGTTCTTAAATATCCCTGTGAGGCAGGTGATGGAAGCGTGCAGAAACCAGCAAAAAGGGATGAAAGGATTTTGTCAGAGCTGTGGTTGTTAAGGCTCTATGTACTAAGCAAGGACAGCCCCTTGGCTGCAGCGAAACTCCTAAGATAACCAGTAAAAAACCTGCTGTAGTCAACTGAAGTTCAAGTGGAGGAGAGCTTAGATGAACTGATGAAGTAGTCTTCTCTTGGATCCTCTGGTTACAAAACTGAGTCTCAGGTGTCAATTAGCAATGCAGAAAAAGCATTATTTGAAATTTAGGTATTTTTGTTTCAATTTTTCATCTAGGATTTTATGAGACTGTCCCTGTAGGTGTCTGAGCAACAGGATACCCTTTTTGCCTTTTTATGCTGAAAGAGCAATATCTATTTGTTTTTAATGATGGCAGAGGAAAAATTACGTACATGATTACTTGTATATACATTCTTATGACATGTAAAGAAAGTTCAGAAATCTAACTACGGGCAAAAAGGAAGGGGAAACTTCTGCCTGTGTCCGCAGTACATGGCAGGTTTGACTCTCTTGGTTTTCCTGAAGTGCTCTGCAGCTGAGCACAGAGATCTTCTGATACCTGCCAAATGAAATATGACTAATCAAGATGGGAAGTGGTTTTCCTGCATGTAGGTTGATTTTGTTAATATCTTTCTAACTTGAAAGGCCAAGGAATGCTTTGGAGAAAACATGTTTGTTGAAGTTTTGAGTATATTTCCACTTCAGGGCTGAGAAAGCTTTGAGCCTGGGGAAGCAGGGACCTCTTCCTAGTAAAATCAGACTTTTCAATCCCAGTATAGCTGAGGCAGAGAGCGAGCCAGCCTGAAAAAATCCTAAAATGGCAGCAGGTTTACTTCTGCTACAGAGAGCCAGCCAAAAATAAAGCCACACCTTGAAGAAAACACCATCACAATAAGCCTCTGGCTGCTCTCCATCAAAGTCTGTGGGTGGGGTTTTAGCCGGCTGGGCTCTTGGGGTCTTTCATGCCCCGTCAGAGGAGAATGGATGGAGCATCGCATATGCCAGGCTGGTCATGGCCAACGCTTGGGCAGGTTTTTCATCCCCTGGTAGGATGAAATGTGTGCTCACACCTCTGATACAGCTGTGGAAACATCAGGTGTCACAGCTTAAACTGTGGAAAGTGAGTTTAAAATTAGTGCTTAGCTTTGCCAGCCATCACAGAGCACGCCGCTTTGTGGCTTTAGCAGATGGGATCGGAGGCAGGAATTTGAACTGCTGCAAAAAAAATGTTATGCTGCTTTGTTTGACCGTACACAAAATGGGTGGTTACGAGCTGATCTAGTTAAAGCACCACAAAACCATGCAAGTGAAATCTCAGTTTGATTTACGTCTGGTTACATCTATTTATATTTATATTTCTGTATTAGCTTCATGCCTTCCTCCCATCCAGGCAAGCTAAATCAACGAACCACATTTAGATTGGATTCGGTGTAACCATTTTTATACAGGTTTCTCTAAAACCTACTTTTAAGCTGGCTTGAAGACAAAATGCCCTACTCATCTTTTCTAGAAACTGAGTTAGAGCGTCACTGTGTGTTCCTGGAGCGGGGACTGGTACATTTTTGTTTTACTGAAGTCATCATGAAACCAAGCATCAGACTTAGCTGAAATATTACCAGTTCCCCATTTCCCCCCTCCCCCTCCATTTTCCCCAGTTGCCGAAGATGGCAGAGTAGACTCATGCCCTGTTTAGAGGACACCAGGAGGACCTGACAAAGTGTGTAATTGTAGGAATGAGGTGTTGCCAAAATTATATTTCACTTATCCCTTTTTGTTCTCCTTTTCTGCATGGGCAATTAAACAAAGTAAGGATGTGATCGGATTCAGGAGCACCATTCTTGTCTTTCTTCCCGAGTTTTTGGCAGCAAAGGTTTCTTGCCTCTGGCCTTTGGTGACTGCCCAGGCGATGGGGCAGACTGTCCCACAGCACAGGGGATACGCTTGGCTGAAATATGCATGGTGCTCATGGTGGAGTCTCTTCTCTTGCCCCTCCTGGGATGTGTGAGGCTGTGCATGTGGGGCTGGTGATGGAGGACAGAGCTATCTGCACCCAGAGCTCGCACATCTGACCAGCCTCTCTCCTTTAGGGTGGCTCCCTATGGGGTGGTATTTTGGGGAAGGGGGTTCGTGGAAGCCTGGCTGGTCCCACTGAGGCTCCAGGCAGTGTCTGGGAGTTTTTCCAGACCTCTCGGTACAGGACTGCAGAAGGTGCTTATGCACCATTGAACAATGCAACCCTATGGACGGTCTCATGCCAGTCCAAAACTGCAGGCCTGGGGAGCACAGGACACTTAATCTCTGCTGGCAGGAGCTGAGGATTGGAAAATAAAAGCTGTCCATGGCAAATCACTTTTTCCCAATAAGAACCTCAAAACTGAAACCTCAGGTATGAATCACCTGCCCTTTAAAACCCCTTGGGGTTGCAATCAGTTCTGTGGGGGGGTTAAGGACACAGATCAAATCAATGAGGCTGACAGTTCCTCTCCTTTGGGGTACATGCAGCACATCTGCATGCTGGTTCCCAAATTCACTGTGTTTCCACCCTGTAGCTTTGCCTCAGGAAAATAGTCACCCCAAGAGCCCTCTGCTCGCATCAAACTGAGCCAGAGTAAATGATCTGCAGCAGGGATGGGAGGATGAAATGAGGCCAGAAAGAAAGATCGCTGGAGCATTTCACCCAGGGCTTTGTGCAGCAGCCCTGCTGTGGTCAGTGATGCTGCACCCGCGTGGTCAAATTTGACCCTGTGGGTGTCTCTCCTGCTGAGCTGCAAGGGAAAAAATGGAAAGGGAGCGGATGAATACTGAAGTGTGTCAACTGGGGTCCTGCTGTGGAATTGGAGCCATCATGATGATCAAAAATACTTATTCTTGATTTTACTTTTACAAAAATAAGACCAGACAGGGACAATCTGGGTGGGTACAATCCAGACCTTAGCGCATCTTCCTCCTCCCAGTGCTTCCCTTCCAAGCTTAGCTCTGGCCCTCTCCTTCCCACAGGCTGTTTTGTAACCTCTACTCCTTGTTGCACTATGTGCTGCAATACAAACAGCCCCATGACGACAATCGGGGTCTAATGTGTGATGGTGAACGTTCAGGATGTTTAAATAGGGTGGGGTTTGGAGTCAGGATGTCAGGCCAGATGCTGGCTCCAAATCCAGCTAATTTGCACCAGCTCAGAAAAACAGTTTTGTTGGCAGTCTGGAAGACTCTCCAAAACAAGAGCAATGCTACAGCACAGCCTTGCTGTAGTTGCCCCAGGCTGTCCAATTTCTTCCTCCTCAATTAATTTGGGCTACAGGAAATGGAATCAGAGCTGGGCCCCCCTGTGTCCTGCTATTCTTTGGGGGTATGGACTGAAACTGTCCCTAGAAGGCAAAGCTCCTGCAAAGACATCCTTCATTCATGTCTTCCTGAGATACCTTGGCTTATTTTTTAACATTTTCTTGGAGAAATTAACATGTCTTAAGGCTGCCACAAAAATATCACTGCAGAATGAGCAGCCGAGAGTGAGGTGCAAGGCTGGAAGACAAAGACCCTGGGCCAAGGCATACGGGAGGAGTTTGGCTTGCTCCCAGGACTGATTACACCCTTGGTTACTGTAACCTAGCTGAGGTCACTTGTCCTCTGCTGGGCACAATGCATGGGCAGGTCTGATCTTGACAGTACTTCATCTACATAGCTTTGGAGAGCTACAGGGCAATGAGAGAAAGCACGCATGTTTTGGAAGTTTTCTCCTCTTTCCTGGAGGGATGCAGAGTAGCAATTCCAAGGCGTGCAAGGAGGAGCTGACAAGAGCTGGTAGCAAAGCAGAAGGTGCACAGGAATCCTGTCACCAGTTCCGCAGAGCCAGACAGCTACACAGCTGCGATGCCAAAAGTGGAAGCCAGAGCACTTAGTCAAATAGGCTCTGTACAAAGGGGAAACGGATGCTCTGGGGCCAGATCTTGCTCTCGGTTTACAGCAGGTAAAGTTAAGCATTAGCTAGTTGCAGAAGACTAGCTCCATACCCAGCTGGTGACACTGGCAGCAGAGCTTGGTTCCTTGGGTCAGCACAGTGCAGCAGTGAGGAAGATGTGCTGGAGTACCTCAGAGCACAAAAAAAGAAAGATCAGCTCAAGCATGGCCAAGGCTAAGGACCATGCAAGATGCTCATCCTCACCACCTGCTTTCTGTTTCCCTCTTGGTGCCTCGCTGCCCATCCCACTGTGTCCTGGCTGCCCGTGGCCTCCTTGGATCTCCCCTCGCCATGCCCTGAGCTTGTGCTCCTGCTGCTTCACTTTCTTTACCCAAGTTCGTTGCTCAGCTCTTTGCCTGTTGCCTACAACTTGTGGCTGACATGCTACACTGGATGGCAGAAAAGAGGAGCTAAGATCCTTTTGACTCCTCTACTGGATGCATCTTAATGAAGGCAGCCAAGGAGCTGTATGCATGCAATGTCCCCGTTTCCCAGCGTTGATGGATGGCAGGGGAACAGCTGCATTCATTCCCACTGGTGATGGATGGCAGGGGAACAGCTGCATTCATTGGACTGTCACCCTGTGCTGTGGAGACGTCCCTCGCTGGAGGGCCATGGGCAGCAGAGGCACCTCTGGACTGCTGTGTCCCGAACCACAGAATGGATGCCATCAGCACACGCTGTCTGTATCTCTCCTTCTGCTGCTCTTCGTGGGGTGCCTGGACATCCTTGCCATACTCCGCTTGTGGCAGCCTCTGCTGCCCTGTGGTGGCCTCTGCTTCCAGGCATTTTGGCAAGCTGGGGGTTGATGCTGGCTTCCAGTGACAGGAGAACTGAGGTCTGATGCCTGGGTCAGTCCAAGACTTAGATGTGCACCTCTCACAGCTGGGGGGGTGTGTGCTCTGGCCACTGGGGCAGAGTCTGGTGGGGGACACCTCCAGTGCCCCAGGGGGTAGATGGGGCACAGGGCAAGAGGCTGTGCAGGGGGAAGAAACACCTAACAGGTAGTTGTCTGGACTGGGGAACCCACACTGTACTTCCTGCTCCAGCATTGCTCTAACATAGTGCATTCTACCCATTTTAATGGTGTAACGTGAAATCCACGGGCGCTCTAGGATCCCATCTGACGATTAGAGGCAGAGAAGCTGGCTGACAGCTGCAGCTGTCAGGGAAAAAACAGCCCTTATATACTGAAACATACAGAGGTGCTCTTTCCAGAAAACTGGACTATAAGTATATCTGACTATTCAGTGATGGGGGGAGCTGCAATGCCCAAAGGCAACCAGTGCTGTCTCCACGCCAGCCTCCAGCTCTCATCATCTGTACATCCCTGCAGCCCCAGGAGCCAGCAGCTGCTGCCCCACGCTGCAGCACTGAAAGCTGCTCCCTCCTGGGCTCCTGCACAGCTCCTGCCAAAGTGTGTGCCACCAGCCGAGGAGGAGGAGGAAGGCTGAAGCAGAGCCGAGCTGGGAGGTAGGTAGTGTTCACAGGCATGGGAATTTGCTTTACCTACCCAGCGCTGAAGAAAATGTGCCCAAACCCTGGCACTTTACTACAAGGGGACTGACCGGTGGCGGTATTTTATCTTTAGGACAGCCTGTTGTTTTCCTTCTCGTGCTCGCCTGTTGTTTCTTGGAGCCCATGAAGCCTAATTGTTGCTGCACGTCTTCTCCTCCCACAGCTGTGTTTGTACTGTCTTGGAAGTGGCTGCGTCAAAAGTTGCTTGCTCCTTCCCCCCCTGGCTGACCCCTGGTTTTTTGCACCCATGGCTCTGGGTGACAGTGACCTGGTGCTCCTGTCAGCTTTGCGGTGCTTCTCACCTTCGGTAAGCCCGTCTCTAGTGCCTGTGCCAAAGATAAGAAAGGATTTAGAACACAGGCACACTGGGGAGGGAACAGGGTAGAGGATGTTTTCAGCTCAGGTGCTGTGTGTTCACATTTTGGTGATGGCCAAAGGGCTGATCCTTTCTCACCTGGCTAGTTCTCTGAAAACGCTTCAAACGAAATGCTGCGTAGCCGCTGGTACCCCTGACTGCCAGCAGAGTTGGCTGCCTTTTACGAGGGCATGATTTTCTCTCCATGCGCAGCAATTCCCTTGCCGGTGCTCTTGCGCCGCAGGTAAGCATCCTCCTTTCAGCGCCCCAAGCACTGCGCTGCGGCCACGGAGCGGGAGCGGGATGTCCGAGCTGCCCGCCCAGCTGCCTGCCCGGCCACCTCTTCTCTGCCCCTGCGGCTCAGCCTTGCGCCGCGCTGCTGTGTCGCTGCTCAGTGAGCCAGCCACTTCGCCCATGCTGCTGAAAAATTTTTGTTTGCTGGAAGACTGGATGCTTTTTCTTTTTTGCATAAGATTGATTCTCAGCCAGAGCAGGCAGACCTCTCTGCTGTGCCTCTTGTAATGCACGCTTGGGGACAGCACGGCCGTGCTGAACCAGGAGTTGTGCTAATTATAGCACATGGCTATGTTTTGCTAGACCAACCTCTACAAGTCCTTTCCAGGTTCCTCAGTTAGTTTTCGATCGGTTGCCTGCATACCCAAAAGCCTACAGGAATTTATTTCCTGAAGAGTTCCTTGGAGGACCGCTAAGCACCCTTGGGATCAGCATTTTGATGGAGGGTGGTGAATGTTACTGCTGACATGGTTCTGTATCACCTGAAGGCTGTTTGTGTGATCTTGTTGGCCACCAGCACCCTCAAGCCATTATTTAGGGCCCTAGACCTAAGATCTACTAAAAACCAACCGTGTATTAAAAGCGTGTCTGGATGTCAGGCTTGTAGATGATTCCAAGGGCTGAATTTTCAACACAGCAAGTGGTTTAATGACCCTTTTTTGTCCCAGGTTTCTAGAGAGCCTGGAGACAAGCAGGTAATTTCTCTATGCAGTCACTTCCTCCTCTTGTGCAACGGGGGAGTGAAAAGGTGTGCTTTATACCAAGATTAACGCGGCTGAGAACATAAATGAAATCGTGTTGGGAGCACACTTATATCGTTAAACAGCATGCCTTACTGCGAAGTACATTAAACATTAACCTCCTGTGGTTTATGTGGTCAGCTGCTGTATGATGTCTTATCAGAATACCTATTCACATTTCAAAAGGCAAAGAAAACCCCAAAATATTGTGCATCTTTTTTTTTTTTTTTATGATGTGATTTCACTTTACTGCATTGGACTGTGGATCTATTTTATTACATTACAGTGGAGAATTTCTGGTTTAACTTTCTGGTTTTAGTTTTCCAAAACTGAAACGAGACATAGCAGGAATAAATGAGGGTTGTTCTGTTCCACCTTCAGAGCCATTTTACTGATAAAAGTCCTACGTTATCATAAAGACAAGCCTTCTTTGTCTCAGCTTACAACAATTATTGTTGACAAAGTGAGGTGCGAAGGTTTCCCAGTGCTGACTGCCTCCACCTATGCTTGGCCTCTTCCTTAAAGAAAGTTCACACTGGGAAGGGTTTTCCAAGTTTGGAATCTCTGACTTTGCATATATTTGATAGAATAAAGATGAAGCAAGCAGAGCAGCATTTTGCATAAAAGAGGTACAAATACCCAAACCACTATTTCCAGTCATTGGATATTCAATATTATTTGAGACTAATTCAAGAGCTTTAGTTTTCTTCAAAGATTACCTCAAGTATTGTGGTTCAACACTTGACTTCAAGATTTCTCAGATGCCCTTTGCTCTGTTCAAAAAATGCACACTCATTACTATTAATCTTGTCTATAAAAGCCGGTCTTGTGTTTGGTCCTGGTCAGACAGACACATTCACACCCAGTGATTTCAAAAGGTTAATGAAACTTTTGACTTTTTACCCTTCTGCCTACAAACTTATAAGGGGGGAGGTATGAAATCTTGATGGTTCTTGGAATTATTGGAGTGTATCAGAAAAGAGTCAGCAAAATAAATTCTGGGTGTTGTAAAAGGAAATACAGATTATACCTATGCAGTGGAAAAAGTTCATCTGTTTTGTCCTACTCATTTGAAACCCACAAGAGCCCCTTTTGTGCTTTCAGTACACCAGTAAAACATGAAACTGCAGTTTGGTAATGAGAAGAAAATACTGCATACTGGAAAGACACTCCTCCTCCAGATCTTGCAGGATCTGGTATTTTTCAGAACATTTGGGCTCTATCTCTTACCTTCACTGAGCTGTGCGTGTCCATCCCCATACCCCAGGAGAGGAGGATGGTGTAGGTGCTGGGAGTGTGAGCTCTGCTTTACCCTGGCTAGTCTAAAGGATGCCACGGTGAAGAGAGGGTAAGAAGGCTTGATGGACAAAGCAAACTCCTTCCTGGCGGTGCAAGGTCAGCTGTGCTGTGGCTGAAGCCACGCTTGCAGCCCCAGAGCCCCAGGCCTGTGGTGGAACGAATGCTTGGCCACCACCCCAACTCCCCATGGCTTCACCCTGTCCTGCAAGCATTACTACCAGCAAACCCCGGCACGTCTCCCTGTAAGCAGCAGGCCTTTGGGCTTGATTATTTGCTTGTTTTCTCAAGCAGTGCCATGCAAGGTCGGGAGTGAGTTTAAACACGGTGAGCATTGATCCCTGCAGGTTTTGTACCTGCACGTCTGCCTACAGCCTGGGGCAAGCCTAGGGTACCTGCTAAGTGGTAGCACAGCCTGTCCTGCTTGCTCCTGATGTGTCCAGACAACTTGTTGGGACCACGCTCAGACGCTGAGCGCAGGTGGCCTTCCTTCTCCCCCAGCAAGATCTGGCACATGGGCTTAGTGTGGCTGCACTTGTTTGAAGCGGCGTGGATGGTGGATGTGTCTGGTGTGGTCAGCAGGCTCCCTGGTGCGTCTTTGATATTGAAAATGAGTTCCCAAGAGCCTTGTGCTGCAGCTCTGGAAAGAGAGCTATGCTCTTGACCGGAAAGGTTTGAAAGCTCTTTTTGATACTGGTGAAAAGCCCCCCAAACTGCAACATCTAATCGTAGCACAAAAGTGTGTAAGTGTCTGTATTCTGCACGGTCAAATCCTTTTAGCCTTACTTCCACCATGGTGAGCTTGACCTGTGGGCTTCCAGCTTATGCCAGTGCAATTGCCATCTTCATGTTGCCATGCCCTTGTTGCCAGGCCCTTTGACTCACCGCCTCTCATAAAGCGGGTTGAGCTAACTGTGAGGTTTTCAACACTTTTTGTATCTTGCACATTTCCTGCAAGAGGTGGCAGAAAAATGTGTTTCCTGAGATGAAGTAAGCGAAAAAGAATAGCTACGAAAACCAGACCAAAAGAACCTAAAAAACCAAGAAAAAGAATAAAGCTGTTCAGCAGCTTCCTGTTTACCAGTGGCTCAGATAAAGATTTATCAGCTCGTTGCCAAGCTCTCCTCACACCTCCTCTCGGACCACAGCAGCGTGGGAGGTGCGTCTCACCCCAGCAAAGCCTCTCTTCGTGCCCCCAGCGAGAGCAGGGGCCTGAGGGAAAACGTGAAAGACAGGACAACGCTGTGCAGACACCTGCTTTGAGATTGTAGCCGCTGCGGTCTAGATGGGAAGCGCCCAGATTTCCCTGCGTGATGCTCTCGTGCTGAGAGCAGCCTGCCCCGGGAAGGCGTCGCTAAAGGCATGCGACCCCTCCGAGGGGAACCGCTGGCAGTGGCAGGGTGCAGGTTCGGATCCAGGGTTGCTGAGTCACCATCCCAGTCTTTAAACCACACAGGCATCCCTCTTTTTTAAGAGCATGGTTTCATAGCTTGAAACCCTTTTTTCCTTTCAAAATCTGATAAGCCTCCAGAGCTGCTTCCACAGCAGGCTCCTGCAGCCAGAGCAGAGCCACGCTCAAGAGGCAGACGTGGGCGCCGGTGGCCGCATGGGGAATTTCCCACCCCGCAGCCCCACGGTTCCTCACAGCCCCCCGGGCTGGCGTGGCCCGAGGCCAGCCAGCAGGCAGAAGCGGTGCAGCCACCGCAGCGCAGTGGTGCGCCCTCGCAGGGGTACCGCTGGCGCCTGGCCACGGGCAGGCACACGGCTTGCACCCGGCAGCAAGTCTGGCAGTCTGCACCACACGCCGCTGCTCTCAAAGGGCAGAGAGTGTGAACGGGGCCGAGCCCAAATGCTGCCAGGAACCAGTCTAGCCATTTAACTGAGTAGCTAATTGAGTGTTCTCGCCCGTGTCCCAGCCCCATGTGGTTTATCTGCATTCACAGAGCCAAAAAGTGTTGCACAGGGTTAGGCAGCATTGCTGCAGTTTCTCTGCTGGAGCTCACGGACTTCACACCTGAAGGGTCAGCGAGTCCTGAGAAGAAAGCCCTGAGCGTCAGCAGAAATCACAGAATCATAGAATGGTTTAGGTTGGAAGGGACCTTGAAGATCATCTAGTTCCAACCCCCCTGCCATGGGCAAGGACACCTCCCACTAGACCAGGTTGCTCAAAGCCCCGTCCAACCTGGCCTTCAACACTTCCAGGGATGGGTCATCCACAGCTTCTCTGGGCAACCCGTTCCAGTGCCTCACCACCCTCAGAGTGAAAAATTTCTTCCTAATACCTATTCAAAATCTACCCTCTTCCAGTTTGAAGCCATTACCCCTTGTCCTATCACTACATGCCCTTGTAAAAAGTCCCTCTCCAGCTTTCTTGTAGGCGCCCTTCAGATACTGGAAGGCTGCTACAAGGTCTCCCTGGAGTCTTCTCTTCTTCAGGCTGAACAATCCCGAATCTCTCAGCCTGTCTTCATAGGAGAGGTGCTCCAGCCCTCTGATCATCTTTGTGGCCCTCCTCTGGACCCACTCCAACAGGTCCACATCCTTCTTGTGCTGAGGGCTCCAGAGCAGGAGGCAATACTCCAGGTGGGATGTGTCGTGTTTTTTGGTGGTCTCTGGCTGGCGCTGCCTGTCTGGGAGCAGAGCTGTGCTTTGGCTGGGCAGTTAGATTTCCCCTCTGCAGACTGGGGCACTTGGGACCAGGTGCTGCTGGGGCAGACCACTGGCTCTGGTGGCCCTTTGCTCTGAGCCAGTATGACCAGTGCCAAGCTCTGGTGATGAGCACTGGGCAGCCAGCCGGCACAGGTAGCCTTGATAATCTGGTGGAAAAACATCAGTTTACAGCAGAGAAAGAATTATGTGCCAGTTAGTGTAATTATAGTTGCTGGAAAGCACTAGAAGGAATAAGCAGCCTGCAAGAAGATAAGAAGGGTAAGAACCAATACAGATTTGTCAAGAAGCAGTTACGTCAAATCAGCCTCGGTTACTGCCTCATGCCAGCCTGGTAAAGCAGTGGTATGCCATACCTCGGAGCTAGCAAGCTTTCTGAGCATATCAAACAACCTTTATGTCGGTGCACAAGGGGTCAGTCAAACTCCTGAGCAGTCGCTGCTGGACAGGAGACCTGCCCAGAAGGCTCCTGCAGCCAAGGGCTGCACTTTGCCCCAGCACAAGCCAGCGTGTGCATTAGTGCTCTAGATGAAGAGATGGTGCATGTTTTTACTATTTTTACACATACCACCACCTTGGGAGGGGATGCACATGTACTGGGGGACAGCATGGCTGCTCAAATTGACCTTAACAGATTAAAAAGCCTGGGGGTGATGGGCTGCAGTTCATTAAGGACAAGCTCCCACTTCTGCACATGGGCAGGGTCAGCCGAGACCACAAACACAGGATGGGGAAGGCAACACTTCTGGAGAAAAGGATCTGAGGGCCAGCATCCAGTACGAGAGACACGTGAGTCATCAGTGCTGTGTTACTGCAAAAGAAGACAGCTACCCCAAGCAGATGACTCTTCCAGTCTGCTTTACCAGGGGTAAGGCCAGAGCTGGGACTCCATGTCTAGTTTTGGGCACCGCAATGCAAAAAAGATTAAGCAAGACTGGACAGCCACCAAATGAGAATAGTGGCTACAATTAACAATTTAGAAAACATGACCTAAAAGGAAAAAGGTGATGGAATATGAGCTTTTAAGATTGAAGGGAAATGTGATCTTAGAATATTTTAAAGCAGTTAGACAAAAGTAGCAATTGTTCCTCCATGGATAAGATAAATCACTGATTCAAATCATACCAGGAGAGTTTTACATTAAGTATTAAGGCAAATTTACCAGGAGTGAGCCTGGAGAAGCACCAGGATGGTTTGTAAGGAGAAGCTGGGGGGAAAGCAGGGGCTATAGCAGCAGGCTGAACAACCGTGCGGCAAGAATAACAGTGGGACACTGCCCCTGCCTTCAAGCCAGGGGATGGACTACCTGATTTCCTAGTGTTGCATCCAGCCCTGTTTTCTGTGATTTCTCTGTTCTAACTCATTCTTGCTTGCACCCTTCTCTGTTCTCCACCCTTGGGCAAAGCAGTGTCAGATGCTAATCTGAGAGGTGCCCATGCACTGGTGTACCAAAGCATGGGACAGCAAAGGCTTAAAAACCTAAGTACTTTGGGTGAGAAAAAAAGCATCAGATAAGGGGCGGATGGAGAAGAGTCTTGTTCTCAATGACTCCATATGCAAGAGATGTATTTGTTTCCTTCTTTCTGTCCCACAATTACCCTGTCATAAAACACAAGTGAGAAAATCCCACTCACTGCTGACATTCTTATGAATGAGTTACTGTACTGGAAGTTTTGCAACGCACTGATTTCTACTTCGGTGAACCTAAGCTATTGTGCAAGGCCACAGCTGTCAAAGCCATAATCCGTGTGGCTTTGGTGCCAGCAGTGAAAAGCAGAGAGTGGAGCAGAGTGAGCTGATCCAGACCTCACCAAGCACCTCCAGCTGCTTCTTCTGTACAAACTCAGCACCAGTTTTTGGAGGACTCTCTGGCTCACAGCCTTTTTTTTTCTGCATGGAGCATCTGCTGCAGGAGAGAGAGACAGAGCAATGGCAAATAGGTTTTTTTTGTACCCACATTTGTACAAGTCTGCATACACAAGCACTTTGTTACAGTAATACAACTCCACTTTGGTGGAGGGTGTCAATATTTTTGCTGACCAAGCTGAAAAGAAAAGTAAAAATTTCTGTCTGTTATCAGCAAAACAGAGACATCTTAGTTCTACTGGAAATTTTGTGAAGCTTTGAAGTCTGCCTGGTTTAGAGGAAGAAAGGTTAGAAGAAGAGGTTATTTATATATATTAAAAAAAGCTATATGTGAAAATGACAAATGGCAATGTTTGGTCTGGAACTTGTCAGAATAAAATATTGTGACTCTTCTTCATTTTTTTTCTCTAATTTGGAGGTGGGGAATCCCCCTCCAAAACAACTTGACACTTTCAGAGATATTTTTGTCAACCTAAATATACCTTTTTGGTGACAAAATACCCCAATCACTCAAAATCTCACCCAGTCACGAAATCTCACCTACTGCTTTGTACACAGACATACAAATATGTTAGCCCCCTTAAGAAAGAGAAATGAACCCTTCTGCCATATGGCATATTTGTACCTCTACACTGGCAACGGTCTGATTACACAATTTTGATTAAGGTGCAGTCCTACTAAGATGGTGTGTTGATAGCTGATGCTGATATACACAAACATTGTGGCAATAACTGAAACAGGCAAGGATCCTCAAAAGCCAGCTCCTATGCAGGGTTTCCTCCTGTACCTCCAGGTGACTGCCAGTCCTGGGCCCCCCTTGCCTGTCCCTGCTGCCCTGTGGGAGTGGGGTGCAAGGGATTCACGGAGGGTGCTATGGCCGCAGAAGGGCGCTTGCTGGTCCAAGCAGGCAGCAGAGACACTTGGGAGAGGGTTGTTGGAGCAGAGAGATGGCCAGGAGGAGGAATCTGGGGTGGGAGATTCATCAAAGTGCTACCTGCCACACTGCTCCCGCTCTGTGGAGGACATGCTCACCTGACCGCTGGCCTCTACCTTCTCCTGCAAAGCCAAGTTGTTGTCTTTGTTCTTCCCATCAACAGCAATGATTGCTGGTATCTTACAAGCAATTTTAGCTGAGCAACCCAGCATCTCTGAACATTGCATACCCCTTGTTCCAGTTAAACCTGGCTTTGTTTCCTCTGCTGGACTAAGTCGCCTCTTTCCTCCTCTTCTAGTGTGACAGAGTAAGCCCTCTGAGGTGCAAAGTGAGAGCTGATTTGAAACAGAAAGGCCTCTTTTTGACTAAGAAGCTCCTCTTATTTTGCGGTCAAGCAAAGGCAGAGGAAAGTGCTCTTCTCAGATAAGAGCGCCTGACTTGTCTGGTTACCACTGCTTTGAGGTGGTTGGAAGCAGAGCATTGCATCAAGGCAAACTTATTCTCCACTTTTCAGCCGGGTGCTATGATAGCGAGCAGATCCAGGAAATACTTAGTCTTTTCTTGGGAAATATCCTACTAGGTAGGGTATCATACTCTGCTTTTATTCCCATCTTTTCCTAATGGCTGCTACACCAACACCGGAGCCTGTGCTGTGGTGTCAGAAAGGTGCCTCTCATCCACCTTACCAAAGAGCCAGAGCCATACCAGGGCTCACGGCTGCCGCTCCTGAGGCCACAGCAAGTTCTTGCTGGTGGTGTCTTCTGTTGCAACCACAGTTTCCTTTCTGTGTTCAAACTCAATTCATCTAGACCATCTGTAGGAGGAAGGAGAGGTTTCTACAAGAGCAGGCATAGAAGTTTTGCAGCAGCTAAGCCGGCTGTTATCTCCAGGCTGAGGAGCTGCAGTGGTGGCACGGGATAAGAAAACCCTCTGGGACTAACGTCAGAGGCTGAGCTAGTGTGCACGGGTGGTCCGCCGGTGCCAGTGAATATGTCTGGCTGTAGGAGCTGCAGACATGGCCATGCTGTTTGCCTCACAGCAAGATTCATTTTGGTCGTGGCATTTGCCACAGCCTTTCCATTTAACGTGGGCTTCAGCGTAACATCACTTTCCTGACCTTGGGGCTCCAAGTATTTTGGGGGAGTGGAAGTCTGCCATTACTCTGATGTGCTGTTCACTTTTAGGCTGACAGTGTCTTCAGCTATATGAAGCGTTGCATGGGGGTTTTCCCACTGAAGCAACTATTCTGACAGCATATAAAACAACAGAAACTGTAACTCCAGAGTGTAAATACAAGAACGGCTGCGGTGGCGATGGCAGCAGGCACAACTAAAGGGCAAGCATGAATGGCGTGCTGCACAGGCTCATGGTGTGAGACTACCCAGCCCCCACCGGCTGCCTGGGGCCACTACGGCTGCTGCAGGCTGACCCCAACCACCACCGTCAAAACATAAGAACACAAACCAGAAGGCTCCTCCTACAGCAACATTTTCCCTGTATTTTTTAAGCTGAGTGGTGACTGAGATGCCTGTGCACTGGCAGTTTCACCAAGGTGGTGATGCCACATGGTTCTTCTCTGCTGCAGAGCAACAGTCCTGGCTGAGCACACGGAGCGTGGCATGTGGAACGGCTTTTGCACCCAAACCCAAACTGGCCACACGCTGGAGCACTGGAGATACCAACAGTCAGTTGTCTCTGATTTGCTGTAAGGTATTTCTTTCTCACGGGAAAGCCCACAAGAGTATGGAGAGATGTTGTTAGCACTGGTATTAGTGTCCAACTAAAACTCAACTGGAGGGATGCTGCAAAGCACCAGCCAGGGCTGCTGGAGAAGGGATCTCTAAGATGGATTTTGGATGAGTTCTTAGCAAACAGATCTGAGACCTCCCTGCCCTCTGGCTCCCACTCAGCACCTTGGGAGCACCCCCCAGGCCCTGGGAGGGACTGCCCGGTGCCTGCTGTCCTGTCCTTGGCTATGAGACCCCCCAGGTCAGGCGTCCCATTCACGCACTTAACCAAGGGACATCTCACACCAGCTGGCTTGCTCTCCTCCCGCAGGAAGGCTGCTCCACAGCCCCAGCGCCCCACTAGCAAACTCCCTTCAACCCAAGGGGCAACCTGTAAATATCGCTCTCATATGCCTCTGCTTTCTGTAAGGTGAGACAACCCTCCTTTTCCCCTGGTCATTTCCTCACTGGGTTGTCTGTACGTAGCAAATGTATCCCTTCAACGACTTTGCTTTACCAGGCTGAGCCCCAGTCCCTCGTGGTGCTCCTCCTGCCACCTTGCAGCCTCTCTGCACCTCTTTCTGCTTGAGTTCAGCACTTTCAAGTGCAGGTGACCTTTAACTTCTGCATTCATTTTTCACCGCCTCTTGCTGGTTTACCACATTTTCTGCTTTGTTATCCTCCTCAGATGAACTTCATAGGGCTGTTTGTTGGCTCAGTAGAAAATCCCTATTTGCCTGCGTGGCCCTTGTGTAACTCAGGACATGGTGAATGCTACTCACAGACTAAAAAAGTGTCAGGAGGGATGCAGGTCATTACAGCCTGGCTCATACCTGATGGTGGAAAAGATCAGAAATGTGTACCTTCCTCCTCCTCCCCTCAGACAGCCTCATCTGAGCTTTCAAGGGAAGTTTAGCATACCTACATCTTTCAGCATCCCACATCTGTGAACACACCAGTGGTTATTTATCTCTACCACCCTCCAGCCCAAAACTGCTCTGTCTGCCCATGCTCTCCCCAAATTATGTGTACGAAAGCGAGTAGGGCTCAGCATGGGGAGAAGAATAAAATGTTCTTCCCTCTCCTCCAATCCAGGCATCTCCTATTAGTTTTCACCATCATAATTATCACCCTTTCAGCCAACTGTTCCCAAGTTCACCCCTGTGCTGTGCATCTCCCCTCCCATCCACCCTCATACCCACCAGTCAGGGACAGCATCTTTCCAAAGCCATATTTGTCGTCTCTTAAACCTGTCTTCACTCCTTTCCTTTCCCTGCTTTCAACAAATCACATCCTCTGTTGCCTTTAATGAATTTTCTTCCTGTGTTGAGAAAAGCTCAGGGGACGGCTGTATATCAGGAATACTGACCGACCCGGAGTCAGCACAGGCATGTAAACTTTTCTGAAAGCCGGGCAGGGCCAGGGAGTTGAACGTGTATATTCTCAAAACACAGCAAAGCTGCTCTTGGAAATGTTACATCCAGCTCCATAATTCTGCTGCTTCCCTCCAAAACACTGACACCACAACGATTTTTCCTCCCTCTCCTTATTACCAGGTTGTTACCCATATGCCCAGTGCAGTCCTCTCTGGGCTGCCCAAAGTAGAGCAGCCAGCTGTCCTCCAGCCATGGCAGTCGCCAGGCCTGCCTACTTGTATCGTATCTTTTTTTCACTTGAATTTAAGCTCTTTTCTTTGTCTTTGAGGTCCTTTGCATCTTCTTCCTTGCCCCAGCTTTCTCCAACACACGCAGCGTTTCCTCCGACATCTCCCTGCTGCACTCTTCCAGCTTCATGCCTCACTTTGCCTGGCCGCGCAGAATTGTGGCTGGTGAAAATATGTGACTGGAATATTTCCCAATTAAAAGATACACATTTTGAATGAACTGAAATTTTTTTGAAAAATTATAATGCATGCAATAGAAAATAACTCAAGAAAACAATAAATTTTTTTTTTTTCATTTTAGGTTATGTATAAATGTTTTAAAATCCAGATATCTTTCATTCTTTTATCAGTTTTATGTCAAGCTATTAATTTTTTTAGAGGTGTTAATCACTTACCGGCCAAACTAAGGCAAAAAGCATCCAATGGAAAAGGGGGCATCTTTAATTGATTGATATTTTGATCATAAGAAGAAATAATGAAAACTGACCTTATTGATTTCTAAACAAAAAAGTAAATCAAATGGAGTTACATTACATTGTACTGTATGTCTGTAACAGCAGGACATACTATTGATATATTATTAATCATATAATCAATATATAGAGAATAGAATAAAATAAAGTTCTACTACAACAATGTTCAAAAGTTAATTAAGAAAAAAAAATTAAAAAGAGGAGCTGGTCTGTCTTCTGTATTAAGACCAACTGGGTACTTGGAGGCAGGGTGATGCCGTGGTCATGGGTAGTGTTTTGAGTATCTCAAGCGACCGGTCTTTTTCTGACTGTGCTACTGACTAGTGCCAGATCCTTCATTACGTTACTTCTTTTTTTTCCCCAGCCCATTGTCTCACTTATTTTTGGTCTGCCTGCAGTATTTAGCTCTTCTCTTCTTCGGGACTGTCTTTCACTATTTGTTTCTGTAACAGCCAGCAAGTGGGAAAGCTCCTTTGGATTGGGGCTGCTACCTGCTACCAAAACCAGGTTAATAACTTTAATAATAGCTGTGCTTTGGATCTGCCACATACTTGTTTGGGGCTCTGTCGTGCTTTAGGCTGAATTGGCCACTGGGGACGTGGGGCACTCCAGATGGAACCGACAGATGGTCCCCCCTTACCCGTCTTCAAAGAGAGAGGCAGCGGAGGGAAAAAGAGACTTATGAGTTTAGAAGGAACTAAACTACTTCAATGAATTATTAATAATAAAATAAAACCAAAATAATGAAATATATACAAAACTGTATCAAGCTCCCAGGATGACAATCACGTCACCGGCTGGCACTGGGGCAGTCCCAGACTGGACTCAGTGACAGACGGGAACTGGATTCCGGATCTGCATTCAGGATCGGGATCAAAGGCAGATGAACGGACAGAGTCCTCCTCAGACGTGGGCCATTGAAGAAGGAGGCCTGACCCTCTGATCCCTCAGCTTTTATAGTGAGCATGAGGCAGATGGGATGGAATACCCTCTTGGTCAGTTTTGGGTCACCTGTCCTGTCCGCTCCTCCTCGCAGGTGGGACCCCTCTGCGCTTTTCCTCTTCCGACACTCCAAGGGGGCAAATAACAGTTCTCTGCCCTTGGCTGTTAGAGCAATCACTATCAGCAGGAGCCTCTCTGCATACCATGCCTGGGCATCAGCTATAAACATTGCCCTTATCACTCTGAACACAAACACTGTCTGCACAATATGCTGTTAATTTCAGCAGTTAGAAGAGGCCCAGCTAAGAAGCGAAGTTACTGAAGAAAACTGGTCCTGTTTTACCTCAAACCAGACAGCACTTGGGCAAATCTTTTGCATTCTCTGTGCTCCTATAAATCAGGAAAATGGTGCTTGTTGAGATTAACGGATGAAAAGCATATCGTTTGGCTGACTTATAAAGCAGCAGAGTTTATAGTATTACACAAAACAAAAATAATTTAAAATTATTCAATAAAATAAAAAATTTCAAGCCTATCTTTGTTTCAATATTTTGTCATCGACCATGTATCCGAAATGCACTAAAATATACCTTTAAAAGCCGCAAGGTAGCAAAGAAACTGTGAAATACCTCCACTTCCCTAAGGGCTGCTTAAAAAATGATTGTAAAGACATATCAGTAGGTGTGAGTTCTTATTTTGCTTGGCAAGTTAATACATTACTGATGGAGAGAGACATAACCAGACTGCAGTTGTTATTAGCTGAAGGAAAGGAAGAACTGAAATAATGTGTCTCAGAAATTATATATCAGTTTCTGTAAAAAGTTGCAAATGTATTAGGGTGTGTTCTGTGATGGAGATATCTGAACCTTTAAATTTTTTGCTTAAATCAGGTGTGGCTGTGAGGAAGGGGGATGTAGCAAATGCATTAAAGGAAGAATACCTGTTCATGTGCTACCTTTACTGTCTTCAAAAAGAGCCGTATTTGATTTTTGCTTCACAGAATGTGTTGGTAAGCCCTCTCACTTCTTTTCCTGTTTACTGCAGCTACAAAACCTTCTATTTGTCTCAAAACCTATCCCGTAACTGGCAGCTGCCCATTTGACACCCGCTTATCACCAAATATCAGCCATCTCCACAACTGATGGAGTAAACCTCTTGGAAATTCCTGAGCCCAAGAGAGGACAAGGACACAGTAGGAGAAGGCGACAGGCCGACTGAGAGAGTGGAGGCTTCTTGCTGTCAAAGGTAAAGTCCATCCACATTCAATATGCTACTCTTAAAAGTAACGGGTTAACTTTGGCAACCAGGGGAAGGGAGCTGCAGCAGTTAAGTCTCTCTTGATACCCTCCAGAAAACTGTTTTTTCAGTTTGACTGTTTTGCCAACTGATATGAAGAGAGGGGGAAATGGAGAATGCTGTGCCCTGGTTGGAAGTTGTCAAAGGCATTAACCGTGTAAACGTGATCTGAAAGTCTGAAGTGGAGCATCTCCGGTCTCTGTTCAGCCCAGGAAAAACACTTTTGAATTTTGCCAAAATCAGATGCATCATATCTATAAATCTATATCTATGTATCTGTATCTATCTACATATTCATATATCTATATAGCTATAACACAGTATTCATTATTTTTTGAAAATGTTTTACTTTTTCTTATTGAATCTATGGGCTGCTTTTAAGGGGTTCCTGATGGGCGATTAAGAAAAGCAAGCCATTGCTGCAGTGCTTAAAGTCACAGTGTATCGGGGTCACAGATCAAAAGTATTAGCAGGAAATATTTTCTACCTGTATCTGTTGCCGCACAAACAGCTATTATCTAGTGACTCAGCATCTTGATATTTAGGGGTTTATGCATGAAAACAAAGTTGCAATTAATAACGCAGATGTCCTACCTACAGCTGAAAACTAAGCATACGAAGGAATTATACTATCAACATAGATTGCTGCACTGCTTTTCTCTCATCACTCGTTATTTCTGAACAAGGAACTCCGCAGGGTTGAGCGCTGTTTTTGTAACAGGTTTCTCTGCATTGCATGTGCCAACTGACTTTGGTGGAAACAGTCCTGGTGCCCCAAGAAAAGCTGAGGCAAGTCAGTGCGGCATGAGCAGCGTCCCTACCTGGAGCAGAGGACGAACGCTGACTACAGCACACCTCTGTGCTGTGCATGCAGATCCCCCTGTTTCCCTGCACAAGGTGGCACAGCCAGGCAAGAAGGGGTGAATTCTGATTCCTTCCTTGTCCGTACGAAAATTTTCACCATTCTCTCCGTTTTCGTATACCCGAGCAGCAATTTTTGACACAGGAGAGCATGTCCTCTACTTTTAATGAATTGATCGCTGTCATTCATATTATTGCTACAGCTTAATAGCAATGATTATTACAAGTGATTCTTCCGTCCTGGAAACTTTGTGTCTTTAAAGCTCTTTAAAGATGCGATCAACCTGTATGCAACTGTAACACAGGTGCAGAGCACAACAAACATGAAAATGTCTTATCGGTGACAAGGGAAACTCCTCTGAAATAGTGTCTTTTGAAAGAACCATTACTTCTTAAAATGTGAACACGTAACTCTGCAAAGCAGATCCCCTTTATAGGAGTCATGAAGTGACATATGAAAAAAAAAAGGTGGCTAAAGCACTGACTCACTTTTGGAGAGCAGGTCAGACTATTTTAAAGCAGTCTTCATTGCAATTCTTCAGAAATGACANCCAAGCTGCTCGCCAGCTGACGCGGAGGTCAGTGGCAGCCTCTCTGTGGCAGCCCGGAGCTTCGCACTGCAAGTGCTGCTCTGTAGCCCTGCAAACTCCTTGATGCTGCAGAGTTTTTTTTGTACGCGATCCTGCACTCACCCATTGAAAGCTATCTTACATGGCTCTGCACTTCATCTAGCCCTGATCGGCTCAGCTAAAAATGTAGTTATGCTGCTGGGTGATGGCTTCTTCAGTCGAGACACTTTTACAAGGGTTTTTATGCTACAGGCAGAAAGCTTCCCCACCCCAGGGAGCACAAGAAAATCCAGATTCTTAGATCAGATGCAGGTTTTGTACCATTTAGCACCATTACGACTATTCAGAGCATGAATTTTTCCCTGTTGCTATAATAATAAGAGGCTAACTCACTGGCACTGAGGCAGTTCCAGGCAAACCAAGAGCATCCCAGTGCTCACACTTCTGCACATAAAGGAACAATTGGCAGGCTGCAGGTGCAGCCTTTTGGGTGGTACAGCTGCTCTTGTCCAGCCAGTGAGACCAAGACTGCATTTTGCAGTCCCTCTCTGCTGGGAGGCTGACCCACAGGCTCGATGCAGCACAGACAGAGGCAAAAGCCATCCTGGGAGTCCTGTGCTGGGACAGCCAGACATTTATCCCTTGCTCTTTCCTTCACAGGTATCTGAGATGAATCCCACAAGCCAGTTCCTTGGCACAACGGAATATGACTATGGATATGATGAAAACACTGCTCCATGCAATGAAGGAAACAGCTTTCACAGGTTCAAATCCATCTTTCTGCCAATCCTTTATTGCCTTGTGTTTGTCTTCTGCCTTCTGGGAAACTCCTTGGTCCTTTGGGTTCTCCTGACCAGGAAAAGGCTGACGACGATGACTGACATCTGCCTGCTGAACCTTGCAGCCTCCGATCTCCTCTTTGTTGTGCCTCTCCCTTTCCAAGCCCACTACGCTTCAGACCAGTGGGTTTTTGGCAACACAATGTGCAAGATAATGGCTGGCATTTATTACACAGGTTTTTATAGCAGTATTTTCTTTATAACCCTCATGAGCATAGATAGGTATATAGCAATTGTTCATGCTGTCTATGCCATGAGGATACGGACAGCCTCTTGTGGCATAATTATCAGTTTAATCCTGTGGCTGGTGGCTGCCTTGGCTTCTGTACCCAACATCATGTTCAACCAGCAGCTGGAAATTGAGCAGTCTGTGCAGTGCGTCTCCACATACCCCCCAGGAGACAATACCTGGAAGGTCGCTTCTCAGTTTGCAGCCAATATCTTAGGCCTCTTGATTCCCCTCAGCATCCTCATTTGCTGCTATGCCCAGATACTGAAAAACCTGCAAAAATGCAAAAATCGGAACAAGATCAAGGCGATTAAGATGATTTTCATCATCGTCATTGTTTTCTTTCTCTTCTGGACTCCCTTCAACATCGCGCTGTTCCTAGACTCTCTGCAGAGCCTGCACATCATCAATGACTGCCAGGCGAGCTACCAGATAGCCTTGGCTCTGCAGCTGACGGAAACCATCTCCTTCATTCACTGCTGCCTGAACCCCGTGATCTACGCCTTCGCTGGGGTGACATTCAAGGCCCATCTTAAAGGACTACTTCAGTCCTGTGTCCGTGTCCTCTCCAGCCCTGTCGGAGGTGCAGGGGCTGGTCAGCCATTTTCAGCGCACACCCAGATCTCCGGCTGCTCTGACAGCACAGGGTTCCTGTGAGCCCACCTGAGCTGCCGTCTCCTGGTGCGAGAAGTTGGCCTAAGCTCTGACATGGCCCTGAAGGTTGTACCACGTGTGCAGCATTGTCTTGGGAAGTCCAGTATATCTATGTCTCCGTTTGGCATATGCTGTGAACTATGGCACAGTAAGTGGCAATGTTAGTTTCTGAAGAGCATTTGTAAGATGGTGACCCTACAAGCTTGCCACAGAATGATTTTTAATTAATTTTTAGAGCTCATTTAATACATTTCAGCAAGCAGGGTGCTTCCTCTAGTGCTTATTTTCTCTTATATTCTTTGCTACAACTCCCAGATAAAGGGGCCCCTCAGCTCAAGGGGTTGCTCTGCTGTGGGACGCTGCCAGGGCCACAGCCAGGGGATCCCTGGAACTGCTACCGCCCAAAGCAGCCTTTGGTGGTGATGCCTTCAAAAATAGCATCCTTCAAAAAAAAATGCATGCCTTCAAAATGCCTCCAGGTGCCCCCTGTACTGGTCACTTGTAGAGGCACTTGAATATGCCATCATCAAAGCAGCCTGGTAGTCTGCATCACTGCTGGAGGTGTGGGACCTCCAAGTCTGTGCCCCTAGCGCTCGCTGATAAATGTAAACACCACAAAATGCCATCTCGCACGTAGGCTCTGTATCTTTTTCCATGCATCTTTTTTTTTTTCTGCCATTGTAGAAATGTTTTCTTTGAATAAACGTATTAACTGCACCATTTTGTCTTGGCTCCTGAAAGTCTTTCTAATGACTCACAAGCCTAGATTAGGATAAGGAAAGGGTGGTTTTACTTATTTTTGAGCCCGTATCACATAAAAGACATCTGATGGGATTGAGAGGCACCCTGGAGTTCTTCAGCAAAAGAAGTCTTGCCTCCACTCTCCTGCTGAGAAAGATTTGTTCTCAAAATCACAATAAAAATTCACAGTGAAAAAGTAACATTTATGTTGAAGTTATATTACTGTAAAGAAAATTCTGAAAGTTAAACAAGAGAGCAGCTGAAAGCAGGAAAAACACAGCCTGGGTATTGTCAAAGATTGTATTTTCTGGGGTAATAAAAATATTATGTTTTCTTAGTTCTACCTTTCCTTCTGAAAATATAATTGAATTTTTTTATGTTTCCTGAAAATTTCAAGCACGTTTCTAACCTCAATGTCAAAATATTCTTGCCATTAACTACATAGTATAGAAAATACTTATTTCTTTTATGATAGTGTAATTAACATTTCTAGGTTTTATTCCTCAGTGGATAAGAAATGCCCTGCAGTTCAATTATCATATTGTTTTACTTCTCAGAAGACTTTTAGGTATTAAGAAACAAAGCCCTCTGTTCGTGTATTTCTGTGGGGGCTTTGTACTGTGCAGGCACTTTAATGATTGAAAAGACATATGGGCCAGCATCTCAGGTCACAGAATCACAGAATCACAGAATCGTCAGGGTTGGAAGGGACCTCTGAGATCATCTAGTCCAACCCCCCCGCCAGAGCAGGGTCACCTACAACAGGTTGCACAGGACGGTGTCCAGGCGGATTTTGAATGTCTCCAGAGTGGGAGACTCCACAGCCTCTCTGTGCAGCCTGTGCCAGTGCTCCACCACCCTCAAAGTAAAGAAGTCCCTCCTCATGTTAAGATGGAACTTCCTATGTTCAAGTTTGTGCCCATTACCTCTTGTTCTATCACTGGGCGCCACTGAAAAAAACTGTTCCCATCCCCCTGGCACCCTCCCTTTAAGTATTTATAAGCATTGATAAGATCCCCCCTCAGTGTTCTTTTTCTAGACTAAAAAGACCCAAGTGCCTCAGCCTCTCCTCATAAGAAAGATGCTCCAATCCCCTAATCATCTTTGTAGCCCTTTGCTGGACCCTCTCCAGCAGTTCGCTGTCCTTGAACCGGGGAGCCCAGAACTGGACGCAGTATTCCAGATGCGGCCTCACCAGGGCAGAGTAGAGGGGGAGGACGAACCCCTTCAACTTGCTGGCCACACTCTTCTTGATGCACCCCAGGATGCCATTGGCCTTCTTGGCCGCCAGGCACATTGCTGGCTCATGGTCATCCTGTTGTCCACCAGGACTCCCAGGTCAGAGCTGCTCTCCAGGAGGTCAGCCCCTAACCTGTACTGATGCATGGGATCAGATACCTTCCCCCTGTGGCCAGAATTTTGGAGTTTGGACAAAAGTATTTCTGTTTAAAGTGTTCAGTGACATTTACCATCATCTTAACTGTTGAAGTTTCAGATGAAAATGGAAGGGAGAAGAAACAAAAGTTATAGATATCTATTCTTTTTTAATGGGTATTTTGAGAAGAAGGGAAGATGAAAATGTTTTCTGGCTGGCTCTCACACACTGACACTTTCCCAACGAGCTGCATCACTGCAGCTTAGCACAAAGTGATTGTCAGGAGCCAAGTTTCCTGGCTGCAGGGAAGAGAAACAACTGATCAAAGAGGAGGCCGTGGTCCAGTCCAATGCATGGGACTCACAGCACCAAGGAACTGCCTTCAAGGATATAAAGTATCTGTGGAGCATCCCCTGAACTTTTTTAGGCCTCTATATTTCAGGGAATGATCATTTCATACTTGGCAGCTTTTTTTCTGATTGAAATTGGGCACATGTGAAACAGTAAACAATTTCCCTGATCACTTTATTTTGCCAACAGTTGCATAAAAAAGACCAAAACCAAGCAAAGACTGCTTTTAGGCAAAGATAGTATTCAAGGACTCTCTGGTTATAAAACACAGATTTGGATCACATCTGCAATCTTGTTAGTCAAAAGAAATAATAAGGAACAAGGGATAAGGTCACTAAATTCTTATTTTTCAATAATTGTTTATTTGTCTTGCTGAATTTCATATTTCAAAATGTCAAGGTTGTTAAAAGCACTGTAATTCTTCAAAGATCATTCCCCTTTTCAAGTTGCTATGTAATTCAAAGTGATATGCACCAGATATGCCCCAGACATGCACAGTTCTTTTCAACGCCATCATGAAATTCTGCAAGCGTGAACCTAAAATGTCCCAAAGAGACTCTGACATCATTAATGCAGCACTGTTTTCAGCAGTAGACTAGGATTCTCTCTGGGTTACAAGACAAGGGACAAACTCTTTGGTTTCTATTATTTGTTTGTCCAGCTCCCGCTGAAATCATGCTCTCTGTGTGTGTGTAGTAGCAGAATTTAGCCTTAACCAAAGAAGAAAAAAGTAGGTTTTGCTGGTCTCACTGCAGAGTTTCTTCCTCCTCCTCCTTGTCTTCCACTGCTGCGTTTGAAAGACTGGTATTTAAGAATCCAGAAGGGTAGATCCAACGCCCCCCCTCCTCTGCTCAAGCACATTCAATCTTTCACAGATCAAGACTGTGGATTCTTAGGACACTTTCCCTTTAGAAGGCTCCTTCTCCGTCTAATGTGCCTGCAAAAAGCAATGATACAAGTAGCTATTTTGCCCCTTTCATTGTATGAACTACCAGAATAGAGACACAAACATACCCAGCATCACCTCAAGCACTCATACACAGCAGAGCTCTCAGAAGCATTATGCCTCTTCTCTAAGCACAAAATTTTATTTTTAATGTTGTATATCCACAGGATTTTATGCTACTCTTACATGTGATGGAAAGAATCTACGGAGACACTAAGCAACGTTCAAAAACTTTTGCAATTCTATGCACTGAAACAGTACTGGATAACAGCACTACACCAGTAGGATACTATTAAGCAGATGGTACTGCTATTTTTTTCAATATACATTTTTTCAGGGTAGAAACTTGTCAGTGACAATCTGCTGCCTTCTGCAGATGTAATATTCTCCCTGGAATAAAGCAGGTAGCAGATGCACTATTTCCTCAGTTTCAAGGGTTCTGACACAAAGTGAAATTGATAAAAGAATTTTGCAAACTACTCATAACAAGATCAGCTAGTTTTCATGTGCTGAGATGTTGTCAGCTGCAAATACCACTGTGAAAGCACTAAGGAACATTGAGGTTTGATGTCACCTGGGTTTCCTGGTGCTGTGTGTGGTAAAGTGAATATATATGCCAAAATACCAAGCCCAATTTGGTTCCATTAAATTAGTGGAAAGTTGATCACTATTCTGAATAGGACAGAATAAGGAAATTATTGCTGTTCATAGAACAGATCTAATCAGATGTTGCACAACTAAAGCAATTAATGTTTCTCCAAGGACCAAGCTGTAAGACCTACCATTGATATCAGATTGCCAGCTAAGGTGCTAACTACCACTTTTCATGTTTGGTAACATTTCCCTAGCTAGTTCTAAAATGTGTCTGAACCTGCTTGAACTTTCTAGGTATTGATTTTCATCTAATGTGTTTCAGAATTTTCTACTTTCCTGTTTCATGTTTCTCTGCCCTTTTGTAGTACGATGCCTGTGACAGTATGACAGGAGAGTCTGACCTTGTTCTAGTCCAAGACCACTTAGCAGTGTGCAACAAAACATCCAAATGTGCACACCTCAAAAACACCTCCCAGACCTTTAAAATAAATAAATGAAAATAAACCTGTGCAAAGCAGTGCAAAGGAGAACTGGGAGAGTTAGAAAAGCAAGAACATCATGTAAAATGTGGTGCTGTTAGCCATTCCTCTTGGCTTTTCTCCAGCCTGTAATTGCCAAGTTCACTGCTTTTTTAATGTTCCTCAGTCCTATTGACTTATCATGGGAGAGCCCAACCTTAATAAGATGTGAGATTGAATTTTAGACGCGTCACATTTAGCCCACCTCCCCAGGCTATGGTCATGAGAAATGTGATTTGATTAGGGCTCCCGGGAGACTAAAAAAGTGAACATGGGAGATCATTCTACAGGAAGAAAAATTCCTTAAATTGAGGTTCTGCCTGTTCAGGAACAGTACTTGGAGGTTGCGCACACTCTTGCTGTTTATCTCTTTGGCCCCATGAAGCCCCCTCTCTTTCCATAAGGAAAAATGAAGAGCTGCACCTGGTGTGAGAGCAGAGTAAAACGCCGGTTTGTTCTGTGTCAGCATCTGGATTTGCCCTTATAATCTAGCAGGTGTGGAGGTCTGTGACCTAGCTAAGGGGCTATAGCCTCCCAATGGGAACAGTGACAGAAGGTCAAGGGAGATAACCCACAGAAGTTGTAGAAAACGTCTACCTTCCTTGCCTCTTTCACTTCTATGGAGGAAAACTGTATGTTAATTTCTGACTAAATACTGGAGTTTAATTTATTCAACTTTTTTTTGGCTGCATCTGCTCAAGCTCCTAGACTAAAACTAAACAGAAAAACACAGGTAGAACTCTCAATTAAGATGCTTAAGCAGTATGAAAAGAGTGGGAATCAACCCATAGAAACCACTAGTGGAAGTAATGCCAGAAATCATGCAATACTTCAGGATGATACAGTTCTGGAAAAAAATCACATTGAACTTCATCTTATAATACTACATTACTTAAGCTAACCTTCTCAGTGAGTTGGGGAAACCATGAGTATATACATCTGAAGAGCTGAAAAATTTATTTGTAGAACCACAGAATCATAGAATGGTTTAGGTTGGAAGGGACCTTGAAGATCATCTAGTTCCAACCCCCCTGCCATGGGCAGGGACACCTCCCACTAGACCAGGTTGCTCAAAGCCCAGTCCAACCTGGCCTTCAACACTTCCAGGAATGGGGCATCCACAACTTCCCTGAGCAATTTGTTCCCGTGCCTCACCACCCTCAGAGTGAAAAATTTCTTCCTAATACCTATTCAAAATCTACCCTCTTCCAGTTTGAAGCCATTAACCCTTGTCCTATCACTACATGCCCTTGTAAAAAGTCCCTCTCCAGCTTTCTTGTAGGCACCCTTCAGATACTGGAAAGCTGCTATAAGGTCTCCCTGGAGTCTTCTCTTCTTCAGGCTGAACAATCCCGAATCTCTCAGCCTGTCTTCATAGGAGAGGTGCTCCAGCCCCCTGATCATCTTTGTGGCCCTCCTCTGGACCCACTCCAACAGGTCCACCTCCTTCTTATGTTGAGGGCTCCCACAGCTGGACACAATATTCCAGGTGTGGTCTCATGACAGTGGAGTAGAGGGGCATAATCACCTCCCTTGACCTGCTGGCCACACTTCTTTTGATGNGGATTGCCCTGGCCCACGTGCAGGACCTTGCACTTGGCCTTGTTGAACGTCATGAGGTTTGCACAGGCCCACCTCTCTAGCCTGTCCTGGTGCCCCTGGATGGCATCCCTTCCCTCCAGCGTGTCAGCTGCTCCACACAGCTTCGTGTTGTCAGCAAACTTGCTGAGGGTGCACTCCATCTCAACATCCATGTCACCAACAAAGATGTTAAACAGTACCGGTCCCAGTACTGACCCCTGAGGAACACCACTTGTCACTGCTTGTCACTTGGACATGGAGCTGTTGATCGCAACTCTTTGAGTGTGACCATCCAGACAGTTCCTTATCCACCGAGTGGTCCATTGGTCAAATCCATGTCTCTCCAATTTAGAAACCAGGATGTCATGCAGAACGGTGTCAAATGCTTTGCATAAGTCCAGGTAGATGACATCTGTTGCTCCCCCCTTACCCACCAACACTGTAACTCCATCATAGAAGGCCACCAAATTTGTCAGGCACGATTTGCCCTTAGTGAAGCCATGTTGGCTGTCACCAATCCCATCCTTATTTTCCATATGCCTTAGCAGAGTTTCCAGGAGTATCTGCTCCATGATCCTGCCAGGCACAAAGGTGAGACTGACCAGCCTGTAGTTCCCCAGGTCTTCTTTTTTACCCTTTTTAAAAATGGGAGTTATATTTCCCCTTTTCCAGTCACACTCCTACCACTTGTTCTTTGCTGCCCATTAGATGCCGAGGCCAGTGGTCTCCAGGCAGACCCATCACTGGCAGCCCCAGGCAGCTTTCCAGCCCTGGGACCACACACTCTTAAGAGGTTAGGCTGTTTGGAAAATGTGTGAAATTCAAAAGACATTACAGATTATTTTACCATAACAAGCTTAGCTCACAAGTCACACACACTACTAGATGGTAATGACCTAGAAAAAGTGTGCTCTAGGTGCTGGAGATAACTTTTTTTTCCAGTGCAATTTCTACAATGATCAGTTCAGGGTCATGAAGAGATGACAAAGTCACTTTGAAAGTAAGAAATGTGCCAACACAGTAAATACAGTATCACATAGAGAGACTGCTTCAGAGATACAAACCTGTGAGGTCAAAAAAGCATTCTGCTGTGCTCAGGCTAATTAGCAGCTAAGAGCTATGACTAACAGGTCACACAGCTGCTGGTCCTGGACCTAGCTCAGATGTGCCTGTAACTGTGCAATATGAACACATTTCTCCATTTGTTACAGCCTGTGCATCAAAATGGCCCCAGGACTGCATTTTGGAGAGTCCCTCTGGTTCTCCAGCAGTTCAGCAACATAGACATCAGTAGCCTGTGACAGTAGGGGCATGGGAGACATGAAGAAGCACTAGAGTCTGTGGCTGGGATGGGAGATTTATGACAAAACCAAATAGTGTCACCAACTGCTGGGAACCCAGCACAGGATGGCTATGAAGAATATGGAAAAAAATGTCAACAACAGTTGTATGGTAGAAGATAAATAAATCATATCATAGAATACCAGGTTGGAAGGGACCTCAAGGATCATCTGGTCCAACCTTTTTTTGGCAAAAGCACTGTTTAGACAAGATGGCCCAGCACCCTCTCCAGCTGAACCTTAAAAGTGTCCAATGTTGGGGAATCCACCAGTTCCCTGGGGAGATTATTCCAATGGCCAATTGTTTTCATTGTGAAAAATTTCCCTCTGGTGTCTGATTGGAATCTCCCCAGGAGTAACTTGTACCCATGACCGTGCGACTTCTTCTAAAAGGGAATCTCTGTCTTCTTTGTAGCTACACTTTAAATACTGGAAGAGGGTGACAAGGTCTCCCCTAAGCCTTCTTTTCTCAAGGCTGAACAAACCCTGTTCTCTCAGCCTTTCCTCGTACGGCAAGCTTCCCAGTCCTTTGATCATCTTTGTGGCCCTTCTCTGGACCCTCTCCAGCCTGTTCACATGTTTTTTTGCACAGCAGGGACCAAAACTGAACACAGTATTCCAGGTTTGGCCTGACAAGCACTGAGTAGAGTGGGTTAATGACTTCTCTCTGCTGGTGGTGCCCTTCTTGATGCAACCCAGCATCCTGTTGGCTTGCTTTGCCACAGCAGCACACTGTTCACTCATATTGAGCTTTTTGTTCACCAGGACCCTCAGGTCACTTTCCACAGAGCTGCTCCACAGCTGGGTAGATCCCAACCTGTGCTACACTCCTGGATTATGTTTTCCCAATGCAAGACCTTACACTTGTCCTCATTGAACGTAACTGTAAAGTGAAAGAACATCTCAGCTCTCTGTGGGAGGGGGAAATGTGAAATTATGACTTGGCACTGGTCTTAATTCCAGGAGTTGTTTTAGTCACTCTCCTACTGAGAAATTTCAACCTGCTATAATATAGTCTTAAGCTTTCCGTTTCCTTGTTCCTTTTTCTTTCTTCTGGGGCACTTCCCTTAGCATAGCCTTCCCACTCCTAAGGACCACTTCCTCTGTTTCAGGAGTCTCTAGCACCTTGATTTTTTTTCTTCTGTAAATATGCTAGAGTGTAAGCCTGTGCCTTTGTCCCCAATCCTTTCCTCACAGCACACCTCTCTGCTTCTCCATATCAACTTGCCAGGTTGTTGGCTTTCAAAAGCTGGGGCTGAGCAACACTGCCCCGGGCAGAAGGTTGGTGAGCGAGAGATGTTGTTGAATTCCTCTAGCCTCACTATCTCCGGCTCAAACATATAAAAATTTCCTGAAATATATTATTATATCTTCTTAGTATTGTGTTGTGAAATATTCACTTAATATTACCTCTTTTTACAGGGAGATGTAATGAGGGAGAGACTTCTGTAAGCCTGTAAATGGAAACAGTGCTTTCTGAGTGTCTTCTGTAGCCCTGTTGCCCAGTAATACGGTATTTCGTCCAGTAATACAGTATTGGTATAGCTATCGCCAGGCCACAGGCTTTGTACTGAGTGCACAATGCCTCAGGACTGAGGCTTGCCAGCCTGCCTTTCTCTGAACTCATCTTGACCTGCCTGAAGCTTTATTTTTGCTTGGTTTAGCTGCAACAACAGTTCTTCTGAGCAAGTGACTAATTCGTCCTAGTTTTGCTTATCTTTGTGTGGCACAACCACAGTTTTTATAGAGAGAGTAATAAAAAATAGTTATTCTTTCTAACATGACTCTAACATGATGCTGCAACATAGATAAATACAGTCCTAGTATGAGAAGTAGGGACAGAGGATGAGGTGTAGAGGGACCCTTTCATGAGGGACTGACACGCTGAAGCCATTGACCTTAGGACTCAGAGGAGCAGTGGAAGAATAAAAGCATTACGCTTAGAAAAAGGGTATAAACTAGGAAACATGTATGCAACAAATTTAACTATTTTTTTTATAGTTGTTTTTGTTGTTATTATTGTGTTTCTGACCAGAAGATTTTTTTTTCTCTTTTCTTTCTTTTCCTGAGATAATTAGGTCTGCACTAATAATGATTGTTGGGTTAGAGTGTTAAAAGTTCAATTACACTAACAATAAATTCTTGGGTTTATGTATAAGGTGTTTCCTTTCTGACCATAAATGAAATATAAGAATTGCATTTGCCCCACAGATGAGGCCAATAAGGCAGCATTGAGCACCTTGGTAGACAGCCTGGTTTGTGGCACTGCAAATTTATGAGGTAGAGCATCACTTTGGGGAAACCCAAAACAGGTGTGAGAGAGTGAATGTGCCTCGCCCTAAAAGCCTGAGATTCCACAGGTCTGTATACGATAATAAGTTTAAAGCAAGGCTATGTCACATGTTTGAGATCCACCACTGAATTCAGTCATCAGGATTTGTGTAACGTTTTCCAGGGCTTAACTTCAGTGTTAAAAAGATCCAGACAGGAACTACTTATTACCTTCTCCTCTTATCTAAGATTAAGGTGTAAAGAAGAAGAGTTGGTTCAGCCAAAATCAACGATATTGTTCATTTGTGGCTGCACGCTATAGCTACCTGTAGTCCTTACACTAGAATCTTGGCTACAGAGACACACCTCACATGGTCTTCTTTCTGATACTTTGTGGGGGTTTTGTTCCTCTTAGTTAGAAATACATTATAACCCAAATACACTATCCAATGCAATGCCCCAAATGCATTAATAAATTAACCCAGAAGTGAGATACAAAACTTTCTGTGGTTTACAGTTTTCTACTGAGATGACCTCATTATGCCACTAAGTTCTGAAGCTTGCCTGACTTCAACTTTCTTTAACAACTTGAAAATCTCAGAGGTCTGCTGGAACTCTGGTGACCCGTAGATGACTTCCATGCCCAAGTTCTCTCTCTCTCTCTCTCTCTCTCTCTCTCTGTCAGCAGACCCTTTCCTTCTCTCAAGCTGGAGAAGATATCAGGTGTCCCCTCATTCATCACAGTGCACTCCAGTGTCAACTGGTCAGTCTGTCTCCCTTCCTAATGGGTTGTCCTATTCTATTCCTTCACACTGACTCTCCAGCTAGCTGATAAATTGTGTTTTCACTTGTCACAGCTTTCTTATACAGCTTTTCCAAGTTGTGTCTGATGTCCATAGCCTTTAGGCCTATTTTTTCTAGGCTTTTTTCTCAGGCAGAGAAAATGTTAGTCTATATCCCAGGAGAGACTCCCTCATTTCAGGGAAAAAAACACAGGCTTGTGGGGCTTAGACTTACGTGACAGTCTTTTGAACGAAACGAGTGGAGGGAGGGATGCTGGAAGTGTCAGTGGTGAGCAATGTGTAAGTATTTAATGTTTAATGCATTTCATGTATGAACAACTAGGAGATAAGAAATGGTCCCTTACCAATACGAAAAACAGTACTGCACAGTAAACTTCTCCACTAGCCAAGGACAAGTGCTAATAATATTGAAAATATATTGTGACTTGAAGAAGTCTTGTAAAATGCAGCATCAGTGTATGATGTTAATTACCCAAAGAAACATGCCAGCGATAGTTTGGTTTTGAGATTTTAGGTGAATCCAAGTGCACTTTTGGCAACACAAATACATTATTTTAGCTAAGATTCACTTAAAGCTTTATGTAGGACTTTATCCCGGCATACTTTACTACAACTTAGGCAGAAATACCGGCTTTCCTTTGAATTCTTTTGCTCAGATGGCTTTTCAGTTTAAGTTATTTTTATCACTTATTTGTGGCTTGCTTTCGTCTTGCCACTTACACAACCTTTTCCAAGAAGAACGGCAAACTAGTTTGCATGTGCTAAATATACCAGCATAAACCAACTATTGCCATATGATCTGAGAGCTTCACAAATACAGATGGTTTTGGCTTCATATCACACTTGCTAACACCGATACCGTTTTGCACAGAGGCACAAACAGCCTATCCACAACCGCTCAACTAACAGAGCAGGTGTAGAATATCTCACTTGTGGACAAAACTGTAAGCTAGCTCTTCCATTCCCATTATGAGACAGCAATTAGTACTGCCTTTTAAAAAAGAGAGAGAGAGAATGTAATAAAATTTACCACATCGTAGTACAGAAGATACCACGGTGATCCACATTTGCTGGGGATGGAGAACAGCGCGCACAGTCTGTGGTATCGCAGACTCTGTGGTGTGGTTAGTTTGCCGTGGACTGTGAGAAAGCAGATTTTGCTGACTTACCTAAAGCCCATTGTTTTCTTATATTTTCTCTACAGAAGTTGCTAAGGAAATGGTGTCTCCACCCTGTAAATAAAACCTGTTGGAAGATGATGAGGGTCAGATTCAGTATGTCTATAAATTGGTGTAGCATGGCTACTGAGCTGGCTTCAGGCTGCTGGACTCCCTATGGGGAGTTTTCTCAGAAATAAAGCCGGCTCCACCAAACAGATGCACAGGAGTGTAAGGCCAGTCTCTGAGAAGACTGAAGACTATCTGGGGCTAGTTGTGTCTTCTGGATTCAGTTACATTGAGCAGTCCGGCAGATACCTGGGAATCAAAATCCAGGAAGGCTTACATTTCAGAGATGCCAAGTCCTGTGCCACAAATACTACTGGAATCTGCAAGCTTGTCACATGGCAGGCACAAGTTCCACCAAAGGATTTAGACACTTAGGCCTGAATTTATCCTACCTACCCTTAAATGTCTACTTCTAGCCCATAAATTATGCACCTCCCTTTGCACTTAAACTTAGATTTCCATAGATGGCCTCTGAGGTTGTGTTCCTCGTGTTCCAGGGACCAATGTAAAGACCAAGAACCAGCAGCTACAATAGGTGGGAACCATGCCCCAGCGTAATACTTTGTTTTGCAGAAAACCAGTGGACAAACCAGGCTCCCCAAATTAATAGATGCTTGACAGTGGTGTTCATAATCTTGGCACTTCAGCTTCCTCATTGCAAAATGGACATAATGGTGTTGATTCATCTCATAAATGTGGTGAGAAGACAAATACTGTAATATCTGTGAAGCAATCAGATCTGTGAAGCAAACAGAACTAGAGACATGATCATGAGGGAAAAGCAAAATTCTGCAGTCCAAGAAGGGTCTGTGTAGTGTATGTTAAATAGGGCCTGGTCCTGCGTGCTAGTGAAGTGCAATAAAAAGAATCCCAAATAACCAGTCCTTCAGCTGGGAGGATATCTCCTGCAAACTGAATGAAGCATTGTGACGTGTGTACTCAAAAGGTTAACATGAAGGGCAGATTGCATGGATATTTCCTTGTGTAGTTCTTCCTGTGAGCGACTCAGAATATCTTAAGCATACGTTGAACTCCCAATTTACTTCCATCTCAGTTGTCAAGTCTTACTTCTCCATGGCTCTGTGAAGTACCCCAAAGCTGTGAGGAAGTACTATGACACCTGAGCAGCTGATGATGCAACTTTCATATACCATCAGTAGAAACTATACTTTGCTTTTATGTATCTTCTTACCTCTTCTAAAACACAGTGCTGCTTTAGAACACCTGCATGGGTATGAGGACACAGGGGAAGAGGACGGCCTTTGCAGCCTTATGTCTGTGACATGGTGGTGAGCACATACAGTTTTCATAGGCATGAGCAGGATACAGTCTTCATAGCCCCTCAGTAAATCTGTTCCTGCTTCAGGGTGGGTCATCTCCAAAGAACAGCAAATCAAAAGTATCTGGCTTGATCTTTTTCCAAAATAGAGAATGTTTTTCATCACCAAAAGCCCTAAAGGTTTCATTCAGGTTATCTGAAATATTTGATTGGGCTATAACTCAGTTTTATCAATGTACGGGTTATCTGTCTAGTCTGAACTCATCGTCTAGGCTTTTTCTAACGCTAAAGAGAGCCCCCTCCATATGGTGATTCATTCTAGCCTAAGCTTAAGGCAGAGGCAGTTACCCTCTGCAAATACCTACCTCTGTCCTTTGACTATAGAGGGAGCCCTGACACTAGCTAGCCAACTACCTGCTAAGTCAGCTGGTGGGAGAGACGATTCCTACAGCCTACGACATTCAGTTTGAAGGAGTCTGGAACGAATTACCTACTAACAGACCTTGCAAAGTCCTCCTGTGTGCTCCTCCTTGTGAGTATAATCTTTGCATATTCTGTATGGATATCGGGATCAATATTGTTTCGTTAGTGCTATTAATGTTAATTATCTAATCCTACTCTATTAAATCTGTTTATACTTCAGCTCCCGGGTTTCCTTGTTTTTTCTGGATTCCCTTTCCCGGGTGGGGAGGGGTCATTGGGTGATCAAATGATTGTCTAAACAACAATAAATTGTTATGGGTCTCTCAAACCATAACAAATTTGGCACCCAACGTGGGGCTGCTTTTTCTGAAGGACCAGGGCATACCCGGTGGGTGATGCAGGAGAATGGAGAATTTCGATGTATACCTTTAGGAGATCTGATTTTGGGTGAGAATCCTTAGTTTTAAAATGTGTGGTGTTAATTGTTACATAACACTAACAGTGTTCAGTAAGTGTTTTTCAGGATAACATAGTGGTAATGAAACCGGAGCCAACTTCGTCGAATGGTGTCCAGCAACAGGGAACATGCTATCCGTAAGCACAACACGTTATGTTGCTGCACCCAACTCTACACATCTGTCATCCTGTATGGAGGCCTGGTCCCGATCTGACAACTGAGAGAATACCACATCACTCGTTCCTACCCTAAAAGGCTATTATGATAGATGGAACTCACAGTTTTGAACTAAAGAAACTTAATGGACATTTCAGAGGAATAGTTCATAGCTTTAAAGGATTGTATTTGTGTGTGTATAGATATATTAGAGGACAAATACAACAGTAACTTGAGTGTGACATATATGGTATGAAATAAGGGGTGGAATGTCCTGGTTTGAGTGACATAGGACTAATTTCTCTTGTAATACTTGGGAAGACTGCACTTTTAGAAGACTGGTGTCTGAATTTGTGAAAATATTAACTTTGTAGCCAGCTATGATGTGTGGGGTTTAAGGTCTCGGTGTTTTTGACCTTGCCAGGTGCAGGGATGAGGAGGAGCAAGAGCCGGGCACTTGACTCAAGCTGGTCAACAGAATTATTTCATACCATCAACATCACACTCACTATAAATTAGAAAATTTGCTGCAAAGTTTGCTCTCTCCCTTGATGGCTGCGATCCTGAGAACTTCATGCCCAGTGGCGGACCCCTGAAGCCTTCCCTTTCTCCCAAAGCTGTAGCACTCACAGTGTGCGGCATTTGCTGTCCACTGCTGGGACTGCACAGCTTCCTACTGATAGAATTGGCTGAGTATAATCTTTGCATATTCTGTCTGGGTATCGGGATTGATATTGGTTCTTTAGTGCTATTAATGTTAATTATCTAGTTCTACTCTATTAAATCTGTCATAACATGCTCAAGAGGAGTCTATTGTACAGGACTCAGTAACACAACTATTGAACTCCTTCTTCAACACAAAACACCTGCTTCATCCAATTTCACCATAAAAAGGCAGGCTGAAGCACACCAGAGCAATGGGAAAGCAACTCCATTGGTATGCAATTTCCCTCCTGGTGCTGTCCTACTTTGCCTAAAATTCTTAAACATGCTTTGACACAGGGACTGAAGTCAGCATTTCTCCTTCCACATGGGAGGCCTAGAATATTAGATGAACTGCAAGGACATCGCTTGATCTTTGCTATGGTCTTAGTGGCATATAGCTGAGGCCCAGTCACTTCTATTTAGGTAATCTGCTTGATATTTTTTCCAATATTTTTGTCAATGGTGAACTGTCTCCAGCTCTCCCTTTCCCTCCACAGGAAAAGAAAAGAGACTTCTTCAAGAAATTTGGAAAATTATGTCAGTGCCCTGAGTGTATCCCCATGTCTTGACTTCAGTGTCCACATAACATTCTAAACTTAAGGTAACAGTATCATTGTCAGAAAAAGCTAGTTCTCTCTTACATTGAGCGGTTGATGGAGTAACAGAAGTACATCATGGTTTGGTTCCCCTGCTTCAATTCTGTCAGTGGTAGTGATGTGACTGCTTGTAGAAAGCCCCAGCTGTAGTAAGAAAGTTTTGTTCCAGAAATTTTTCATTATTTTTTGATTCTTCTCTTTGGTGCAACCAAGTGGTAATTCCCTGTTTATAGAATTACAATTGATCAGCATGGTGAAGTTTATGTACTCTTTTCTTCCCTTCTTGCTCTTTCTAATTTTATAGATGGAAATTCAAAGCAGATTTCTAGTTTTATAAGGCAAGCAATCTTCACCTGGCAATGTCTCTGACTTTAGGAGGCATTTCTCCCACTGCTTCCATCTCCTAGGCAGTTCTTTGGGTTAGTTAACGTTCATAAAGCTCACTAAACCCTTACAGGAAAGATGCTAAGAGTAAAATCATAGAAAGTAAGTTTGAGAAAGCTCTCCAGAGATCATCTAGTGCTTTGCCAATCATTTCTCACAGGCCGTGCTTTCTAGACTGAAGAACACTTCATTCCTTTCTCCTGGATTTCTTCAGAGTTTAAAATCCCTGAAAAAGGGATTTTCAGGTGACTCTGTCCTTTCTAATAGGCCCTATCTCCTATAATATAACAATAATTTAGCTACAATTCAAAATGTAGTCCCAGGTGTCTAAAATTAAGTATCCAATATGAGATATTTCTTCTCTTTTGAATCTTTTAATTTTCTGTATTTTAATCATGATTAAACTTTCTGAAGTAGCTTCCAATTACTTACATTACCATTTCAGAAAGAAACCGTCCCTGATTTTCAAAGATCAGAGCAACTGGAGCTCAGGCAGCCTGAAAACTCTGTCCACTTGTCTCCAATCTAAGCACTCAGATTGGAGGCACAAAGAATTAAAACTCTTTCAAAACAATGTGTGCAAAACTGTGCTTTCTTTCTCAAATTAGGAGTTGTGAGTCATGAGTCACTCATTCCCCATCACAACGATCCATCAAATCCATTACACCAAACTCAAGACCGCTGCTTACCTCACAGATTATGAAACTAGCATTTAGGTCTTCCAAGAATGACTTTTTCTGTAATCTTTCCTAGCACTGGTCTGTGTAAAATAGAAAATGAAAACAAGAATTTATCCATTCCTGAGAGACTTCAAATTTTAGCATTTCTATCAATATATGGATGCTTGCAGGTTTGTATACATTTTTTTCTCCCATATTGTTTAGAAAGTACTGTCTGCATAGGCTGCTTGCTATACAGCTAAGTCTGTTTCCTCTCCTGTGTGGGAGGGATTCAATCCTGAAGTGCCACATTTGCTAAGTTTCCAAACCTTTTGCCATCACCTATGGGTTGGTTCTGGTAGTTTCAGCTGTAACTGCGGTTTGCTTGGGCAAACTGATAGAGCAACCAAAAAGAAGGAGCTTGGTGTCTCCAGAAAGTCCCTGAAAAAGGCAGAAGGAAGCCCCAGTGTCACAAGGTGGGGAGAGAAGAGGGCAAGGATTATTTCTGATATCCACAGACAATTACACCCACCCACAGCCCCTGGGCAATGGGCTCCACAGGAGTCCCACTGTCGAGAGCTGAAACAAGTCCCTTCTCCAGGTGACTGCCGCTCTTTCTCATGGGGCAGCAAAAGTGAAGTGCCTTTGGCAGGATTTTTGATACTGCAAGCCAAGAATTTCTTTTCCAGGCATAGTAGCTCACAAAAGAGTCAACTTGCCAACAAAACTGCTGAACTAGCAGCCTGTGCATTGAGTAGGAAGAGATGTCCCGAGGGGTAAAAAACATAACTTACAAGCTTGAACATAGGAAGTTCCATCTTAACATGAGGAGGAACTTCTTTACTTTGAGGGTGGTGGAGCACTGGCACAGGCTGCCCAGAGAGGTTGTGGAGTCTCCCACTCTGGAGACATTCAAAATCCGCCTGGACACCGTCCTGTGCAACCTGTTGTAGGTGACCCTGCTCTGGCGGGGGGGTTGGACTAGATGATCTCCAGAGGTCCCTTCCAACCCTGACTATTCTGTGATTCTGTGATTCTGTAATTCAGACAGCAACTCAGAGGGAGATGGTATAGAAAGAAAATGTGCGTTGTGTCTCCCTGTTATCCACTGTGTCCCTGGAGGGAAGGCCCTTTCTGCTCAGGCTCGAAAGATTTCAGTGGTTTGCAGTTTATATTTACAGCAAAATCTATACAGCCCCTTCCCGATCAACAGGAATGTTTATGTTCTTTCAGCCATCACAGAAACCCCTCTTCCTAATGCCTTGCTTAGGCGGTCCTTCTGAAACAGCTCTGTGAGTCTCTTTTATACTCTCTGGAACACATGTGGTCAGGTTATGTATCATTCGTTTTATTGAAACTCCACATAGCTTTTCTAGGAAATTACAAAATCCATCTACAATTGTAGCACAAGCCAGTCTTACAGCATTCCAAGAATACTGCAAGAAACCACCCAGCAGTCTTAGACAAAAGATTCAACAGCTGCTGCCAAAAGCCTGCAAATTTGAAAAATGCAGCCTTGCTGTAACTTGCTATAAAATTGTAAAAAGACACCTCAGGGAGTAGATCGGTGGCTTATCAGTCCTGGTTTATAATGATCAGTTACATGGGCACTGATTATCACTCCAACAGCTGGAGGCTGTTGCAGCTGCAGTGCCAATGGCATTGGTGAAGGAAATGTTTTAAAAAAATAAATGCATGACACCAGCCTGTACACTCAACTATACTTCCTGCCTTTGAAGTAAAAATGTATTTTAACTACTTTCAGTTATTTTAATCTCTTTCTTTCTATTGCTTTCAATCCTGCAATGTCACTACACCAAAAAGGGAATGAGCTGCAGGTTCCAGCTTGCCTCATAAAACAGACTCTTAGAAGTGCAAGATCATTACAAAATGGCTTTGCAAAAATTACAATAGATGTTCAAGGAGGGGACCTACACTGCACAGTGCAGTGTGGTGTAGACTGCATGAGCTGGCCACGTAACTGGAAGGAAGGTGCACAGCACAGTGCTCTGCCTGACCTAATTAGCTCTGAATCCTCTGGACCTTGACTTGTCTCTCTTTACAATGTTCACCTAAGGCAAGTGTGATGCTGTTTAACATGACACTGCTTTGCATAGTATAAATATATCCTAATTTTGCTTACAGATTCTTTTTCACTAGTAATGATGAGAGGGAGAACCATGTAGAAATTATGTAGAAGTCTATCAGTGACAATGAACGTGAAGAATACCTTGGTGGGGTTGTTTCAACCGTCATTTTGAAGACCTGAATTTAATTTTAAAAGCACACATTCTGTATGCCACACCACTTTCTGCTGAGCTGCATAAATGTCTAGAAATACTTGTTGGCCTGAGAACAGAATTTTATTGAATTTAACTACCCAGCAGAGATGCAGTAGTTCAGATACTGACTGCTCAGTTCCAGCTTGTCCAGAACAAGCAGACACCCATAAAGTCTTCTTCCCTTCGTTCTGAACTCAGCCTGAAAACTGAGCATTTTTGGAAAAGAAGAACCATACCCTTGATTCTTGTACTAATGTTTTGCAATAGATCACACAGGAAGTGCTGTTTCCTATTTTCAGATATAGGGTTTAACTATGTGCTCACAAAGAAGAAGACACGGTCAGACAAAACAGGCTTGATATACCAGTAAGTAGCTAATTTTCTTTTCCTTCTTTTACATGTAAATGTATATATATATATATATATTCACTCAGTGGGGAAATATATATGCCTAATGACTGTCAGTAGAGCAACTATTCAAGCAGAGACACTATCTTTAAGAACAACTGGGTCTTGTGACTAGCTTACAACTCAGGATAAGGCTAAATGTGAGAGTACTGGACAAATAGTGTAGAAAATAATAATCTTTTTTGTACTAGAAACTTACTGGGTCTTGGTTTTGAAGCTGTTCTAGGAGGTCAGTACCTTGAAAATGTATTCTGCTAAGGATATAAACTGATCAGGCATGAAAACCTTCACACTTAATCTAACCTCTCCAAATCTAAGCCACATCTTGCTCTTTCAGATGCAGATGGCAGATGTTCTTCATCACTATCCTTCTTTATATTATTCAAGCATTTAACCTGTTAAAGGTGTTGTTTCATTATCATGTTGTGAAGGGATAAGTTCTTTGGGATTGGTTCCTCTTTTTAACGTGATGTCTCCGAGCCAACACATTAGAAAACCTCAACTGGAGATATCAGTTTTATGGCCAGTCATGATCTGGTTTGCAATTTTTGTTAATGAGGTTTTACATGAATAAAATTCATCAATACTGCACTGGAATTGTACTATTCTCTCACACAAAAAGGTGAGCTCCTCTGCTTGGATAAGTGAGACTTGAAACTTGGGTATTAGCAAAAAAGCTACAATAGCCTAAGAACATATATTTCTTTTTTTTTTTTTTTTTGGTATTATATCAAATATGCAGCAATAGCAACATTTGCTTTCATGGGAGAATTGCACTGTCATTTGCCAGGAACAGTGGACAGTGCCAGAGCAGTGGGCTTGAACTTCTCTGTGTGGAGACCCTTACAGCAATAACACAACAGGGGCATGATCCTATGACATATGTTGGCAATCTCCACTCCACACTGTAAGCTACCTTGTTTATACTCAAGTTCATCCCCAGAATGGTTGTGACTACAACTGTTGTTTGAATTACTCTGAATTCAGTGTTCTATCTGAAGCAGTTTAAGCAGAGACACTGAAAAAAACCCTGAACAGATACACTAGCACAGGACTTAGTCTACACAAAAGAAGAACCCTCTTATACATTTAGTCATGAGTTTGGAGGAAGACATTTAATAGCTGTCTCAAGGTTCTCTTTCTCAGAGTGCTTATTTTCAGTGCTATTGCTACTCTTTTACTGAACATTTCTTTTGGGTAAGAACACCTCCTACTCCTTTTGTCTTGCTATCACACAGACTGACTCTATTTAACTGCAGAAAAGCTCAGAATTTTTGCAAGACTGTCTTTCTGGTGTTGGTGGGGAATGGAAATAACTGGATCCTGAGGGTTCACTGAGAATTAAGCCTGTTTTTTCCTTGAAAGATCTGCAGGGATGAAAAAAACTCATCAGTTAGGATGCAAGCGATTCTGAAGAGATGTTTCTAATGCTCAGCTGTTATAAAAGAGGAAGAGTTTTCCAAAGTGAGATTTAATTTTGGGAGGGCCTGTCTTTCCCCAGTCATGTCCTGGAAACAAATCCTGTGATCACTAACACATGAAAAGATGTGTTTGAGGGCAACTATCAGCTCAGAGACTTACATACAGCATTTAGTTTGCACTTCAATCTTTACCCTCAGCTTTCTTGGCAACTCAAGAAAAGTACGTATGTTTATGCTTGCTCCCCAAGATGTCCTTGGTGTCTCTGCACAGTCTAGTCTGTAGTTTTGCCTGTCCACAGACATCTGGAAAGTCAAAGGCAAAGTTAAAGAGGTAGAGCTGTTACCAGGAAACATCGAGCACCTCTCTTGCAACACCTGCTATCAGGACATGGGGTGTTATTTTTCTTCATTTAAGTTTCAGTTTTAATCTGTGCTACATTGTACTTCTCTCTCTTCATAAAGTGCCCTAGATGCTGCTGACACATACTTTTAAGCTGACCAGAAGTCATTAAGCAATTTGTTTTTCTGTATCACAAACACTGCCATTTGTGAAAAGGAGGAGAGTGAGGGCAGGGGGAGTAGCACTGTGTTACCCATTCATATGTTTCAAAAGAGAAACCTTGTCTTAGACCATAAAAAGGGAAAGGAAACTTTGGGGGTCATTCAGTTTTGAGATAAGCGGCTCCATTAATGTATAGATGCTCTTCTAACTCAAATATTCTGATTTCCATGAGGAAACTTTGTCCAAATCCCCTTTAGGGCACAGCAGACTCATCGAGCTGCAATAACTGCCATCTCTGAGTAAGTCAGTGTAGCAACTCCAGAGTCTCTTTGCTTGAATTACTCTAAAATGGAAACGTCTGCTAGTCAGACCAGCACCTGGACACTTCTACAGCTAAAGGTTACATACCATAGATAACAGTTAATACTCAAGAGCTTGCAAGGCTTCTCTCAAGCAGCCAAAACACAGAAGTCTGAAAAGACATGATTCAGAGCTACATTACAAGCACTACAAGATCTCTGATGTTGCCATAAGTGCAGCCCTGTTAAAGGGATGAAATTACACTTATTTTGGCTCACAACATTACAATTAATAAGAAAATAAAATTTTCTCCCATCTAAGCTGTAACCCCATTTTCTCTGCAAGAACTCTTTCCCAGGGTGGACTCATTTGGCCCGGGGTTTAGTCGCACTTCACTGTACCCAACTTCTTGGAGACTCGGAACTTAACCAGTCCTCCAAGGGGAAATGAGAGTAGCCTCTTATTGGACTGCTCATATATTTAGATGCTTTTGCAAGACAAGCACACAGGATAAATTAGCAGGGAAGGAGGGTAGCAAAGTTCTCCTTCTCTTATATTTCTACCTTAGGTTTGACTCAGTTGCCCGCTTCTGCATATATCATTCAGAATATCTGTTAGCAACCAAAACTACCCTGTGCGTGCAGAATCTGGGTGTGTGGGCAGAACGATGGGCACTGCACTGATGGCTGCAAGCAGTCCATGAAGTAAATTGAGAAAGCCCTACAAATGAAAATCATTAAGACTTCCTGAGTATTCATTTGCAATTTTGGAAGGAAAATAAGAGGGAAATAATCCAAATAATCACAAGTTCCCAAATCAGAATCTCTCAGAAGAGCCCGTTTATACTTACAGCACAAGAGCGAAGATAAACCTGGAGATTCTTTTGCTAACACACCCATTTCTGAAGGTTCATGCCTAGACAATTGCAGAGCCAAAATCAGACTTCTTGTCAAGGGCTAGAACTTCTGCAGAAGATGTTCCTTTCTGCATGAAAATGAAAATTGGAAAAATGGTTAAAGATAAATGAAAAAAAATAATCAGATGCAAACAGTAGTTTCCAATATAATTTGTTAGCCAGATCAGTTTTCTAGAGCTCTTTGTGATTAACATTGCTTGTGTCCAAAGGATAGGGAATTTCCTAGAAAGCATTTCAGAAAATATTTGTAATATTTTGTGCCCATTGTGAAGAGGATGATCTGACTTCTATCCCGTGCAAATGCTCAGAGATTTCCCATCAGGTCACAGACAGTAAAAAAAATAACCACTGTATATGCTGTCTTTTTAGGCAGCATCAGTGTGAATTGTACAGGGCAGGAGCTCAATTTTGGTAGTGGGAAGGCATACTAGATCTGGCTAGGATGGACTTAATTTTCTTCACCGCAGCCCTTATGGTGCTGTCTTTTAGATTTGTGACTGCAGTTCAGACAGGTGACCCCAAACTGATCAAAAGGATATTCTGTGCCATATGACAGCATGCTCAGCAATAAAACTTGGCGGGGGGTGGGGTAGTTTTTCCAGAGTAGGCATTGCTCAGAGGCTGGCTGGCTGCTTGGTGGGAGGTGGCAAGCGTTTGTCTTTCTATCATGTCTTGTGGGGTTTTTTCTGTTTTCTTCACTTATTCAACTGTCTCTATCGCAATCCACAAGTTTTTCTTCCTTTTGCCCTTCTGATTCTCTCCCCCATCCTGCTGGGGGAGACAAATCTGTAGGGAATCAGTTATCTTTAGCTCTGTTACTCCCACAATCATTTTCTGTTGTTTTTAAATCTCAACATAAGTTCCAAACAATATAAAAAAAAATTACATTCTTTGCATACAAATACAAAGATTCAACCAGGCTAAGTGCACCAGGGGAGGTTTAGATTGAATATTAGGAAAAAATTCTTCACTGAAAGGGTTATCAAGCACTGGAACAGGCTGCCCAGGGAAGGGGTTGAGTCACCGTCCCTGGAGGTTTTTCAATGACATGTGGATGTGACGCTTAGGGACGTGTTTTAGTGGTGAACTTGGTAGTGTCAGGATTACAGTTGGACTCGATGATCTTAAGCACCTTTTCCAACGTAAATGATTCTATGACTCTACGATTCTGTAATTCTCTATGGGTAGGAGTATATATGTATGCATACATATGTATGTGTACCTGTGCATATATGCACACAGATTGTTTTTTAACGCTGTGTAATCAATAAAATTTGTTCAAGAAGGTTATTTGTGTTATATACATATCTATGCACTGAGATAAAGACCAGATTAAAACCAGGTCCTCTGGATCCTGAATGGTCTGTAATTAGGTATCAGGAAATAATCCTTTCCTCAAACAGCTGAGTAGGCTGACACGAGCTAAAGACAGTTCAGAAATTTCTCATACTACAGCTTAAAATGGCCCACTACATAATCAAATTGAGCTTCTACCAAAAAGCAGACCAGAGGCCTCCCCCTGTG
>VZSZ01009867.1:0-28202 GCA_013398815.1 Ibidorhyncha struthersii
AAGTACAATGGCAGACGACTGCAATATTTCTCCCAGTTGCTCCCAGCACAATATTTATGGAGCAAAACTCCACACAGCTAAAGCTGACACCCAGCTGAAGGAAAGCCACAGTAGTCCTCATGTCTCAGTAGCTTGCCAAAACAGTTTTAAGAAGACAATGTGATATTTGCTATAACCTGTTTCCAAGGATGACTTTTATCATCACGTGCTACATTGGGAATTGAAAAAAGACCTGGTTTAGTATCCATTGTACAGTCCATCTTCCCATCCCAAACCATCCTGTTGTGCCTCAGTGATGGTAGCAGTTCTGAAAATGTATTGCCCTACAAAGCACCATTCAGCAGCAGGAATGATAAAACAACCCTTTCCAATCTCTTTTTTCTTCTACATATGAGCAATTCCTTAAAAACAAAACCACTTCTGCAGTGATCTGGGAGATGAGATGGGAGACATGCTTTTTTCCTCTCTGAAGAATCGTGTGCAATTTTCTCTGATATAGCTGCACCATTAAGAAATACAGGACATACAATATTATCCAAGTGCTAGGAAAGGGAGGTTTTTCTCAGGCCTGACGGAAACAGATGTATTTTCATCCGTCATGTATGTCCCTCCCTGGAATTGCAGGAGTGATATGCCATCTTGTGGACAGATTTGATGTGCCATGTTTCATTTTCAGTGAACTTTTGTTACTTTGTATAGGGAAAAAGAATGAAATAAAAGTATCAAAGTAGAGTTGACACCCAGCTAAACACTCTCATAAAAATGCAAAGCTGTGGGTTATGCTACAGTGCACAGTAATCACCATCGGGCAAGGTCCTTTCTCTGGCATGGCAGCTTTCCCTTGCTGCTTGTAGGATAAAGCATAAATTCTCTACAGAAAGGGAGAAGTCTTCAGGGAAACGCTTCAAACTTGTGATGTTCACGCAAGAAATGAAAAACCCTATACCAGCCCCCAACATTCACCAGAAATACAGGAAGTGCAAGAACTCCACTACGTCCTGAAAAAGTTACACATCCCTGTGTGCTTGTGTACATATAGCCTCTTTCTCTCTTTCTCTCACAATGTATCTAGAAATACGTAAAATTTTTCTTTTTTTTTCTTCTTTTCTTTTTCCTTATTTGTTCTTTCTTCTTTCTTTTTTTATTTTATACTAATCCAGCCACTACCAGGCTGAACTGGGGCTAGGGACAGTGACAGACATATCATTAAAAAAAACAAAAAACAACACATTTGTGTCATTTGGACTACTTGTCCAAAATAGTACAAACTTTGAGAGCAGACCTGGCGTATAAAGAAAGATTGGTTAGGAATGGGAAGGAGTAGGCAAATTCAGAGTTAAGGGAGAGTCCTCTCAGATCATAATAAGTTTGGGCAGATTCATTTTATACGAATGAGTTAGTAACCTGTGTGATAATCGAAGTGTAATGAAGACCACATCTTTGCAAATTTTTCTGACAATGAAGATCAAATGGATGTGACAGATAAAGGAGTGAGATTTCATACCACAGTGGATAGTCCTGAAGACGCTGACTTCTTTGTCTAAATACACATCTCCAGATGATTTATTTTTTTGCTTTTAGATTATATTACCAAGAGTTAAGCATGTTCTTTTGTCTCTGTGCACTTCAAAACATAGTCCTCAGCACTGGAGTGCACTGTGTAAAAGGCTACAACAGTATTAAATGTGATTATTTTAATTATGGTTGATTCAGGAGGCAAAATAATTAATTTTAACTAGAAATCATTTTCTTTATCATTCTTCTTTTCTTCTTCAGAGATGAACTGTAGTTTACAGTATAGTTGTGGAGATCTCCAAGTATAAAATTAACATAGCATAGTTTTTCATATTTGACAAAACCTCTTCTGTATGCAACATGTAACCTTACCTTTTTCTATATGAGATAAAACATGTGAGTTAAATTTTCCAATTACTACCTGTCTAGTACAGCAGGACTGTACCAACTATTTGAGTTTTACTGCGGAAATGTAATTACAGATTGAAAAATTGTGCTGAATGCATTCCTATCACATCCTGACTCCCAGTTCATATGCTAAAAAGAAAAATGCTTACGGCTCCATTCATAAGACATTTATGCTTCATTTCATTTTTCCATGCAGTTTACTTGGAAAAATGCATAAATAACCTGTGCTTTTGAAGTAATATATTAATTTTGGTGAGCCATTCAACTACTTACTCAACATGCAGAGAGAGGCATACCTTGATCATCTGAGTCACCGAGGTAAGTATGGAAGTGCTGCCTTCCAAATAAAATTCACCAAGTAGAAGCAAGAACAATGTAACACAAAAGTCCTATTTCAGATTTAACTTGTCCATAGTTACCTTGATTTCAGCTTCCTAGGGCTGAATGTCCCTGTACCCAAAGTTTCCAACAGCTAAAAGAATTAGGGACCTGAACACTGATGGGATTTGGGAAGTTATCTCTGTTAGGTGCCTGTAAATATTTGTGAAGCTCTTCTTATGCAGTAGAACTCAGTAACATTAAGATCACTAGAAAAAAAATCAATCTTTATTTTGAACATATGCCTGCCACTGCATTGCTGGTGACAGATGTTCAAAAATCTTGCGCCTCCAAACCAATACCTATCACTTCACACATCAAACCTTCTGCAGTCAAGACTGTTAAAGATATATGTATATTTTAAAAAATCCAATATCTGCTGAGATTCTCCTGAAGTAACTGCAGTAACCAGGGCTTTAGGCAAACCAACCACTGTCCCAAGATTTGTAAATAAATTACAAACCTTATGAAAAACTGCAAGAGCAGACAACATGTCATTAATTTTTTGTTGGTTATTATTTTTGTTTGGTATTTTCATGGGGCTCTTTCAGTCATTTTTACAGTCTTTTCAAGATGGGGACGCTAAACAAATTCTGTAGCACTTTGAGTTCAAGGCATGTCAGCTGTAACAGAGGAAATTACTAGGAAAAAAACATTTAATCTGTATTCTTATTTTTCTTTCCTTAAAAGTTGCCCTATTTAAGAAATTAGCATGGCTAATCAAAGTTATGAATAAAAATGATTTCAAGGTGTAGCTGTTAAGTTAGAGGGTTGTGGGGGAAATTTGAGGCACAGATAGACTTGGTCTGCTCTGGTTTTAAATGACTAAAGACTGAAAAATCTCTGCAACATAATACACCACCCACAGAAATAAAACAAAAAAGACATGTTCATATCTGCTCTATTCCCATCTGCCTGCATTTCCACTTCATTTGGTGCATAGATCTTGGCTTTCCTGATCACAGATTGTCTTTGTCTGGCTCCGCCCCACGTACACCACTTTCGTACATGCAGAATAGTTTACAGACGGTTAAAGAAAAGGAGAATCAGCCTGGCAGGCAAAGTCTGTGTTCAGAAAACTCTGCCCCACATATTGAGGAAAGACATTAAGCTTCAGCCTCCATCAAGAACACATGAGGTTATCGTGTAAATGCAAGAAGAGTTGCTGCTCTTGAAGAAAGAACTTCTCTCTCCAGTGCACCTCTAGTCTCCTCTCTAAAGATCATTATAATGCTACAATGATAAATGCTGTATCTATAATAGGACAATGTACCTGAAAAATCCCATCATAAACCGGTTTTAAACTGTTTACAACTTCATCAGACTTAAAGCATCTGGTGAATATTTTTTAGGGCAAATGTCTGAGACTGCTTATTTTGGGTGAGGAAGTTGAATCATTTGGATGGAAGTTATTCATCCACTTCCAAACACAAAGCTGAGAAAAAAAAAAACCAAACCACCAGTATTTTCCTCACTTTAAGCAATAGAATCATCCTTTCCTTTATAAAGCCTTTTTGCCTCTGATGTAAAGTACAGAGAGCTTGGGACAACAGAGGAAGAGTGGTATATGAAGGAGAATGTCACCCAAGGCAGGGGGGGATGAAGATAAACACATAATTTTTTGTAGCACAAATCATCTGCTTTTTGGCGGGGGGAAGGAGAGACTTTCTAAAAACAAATTTTCTCCTATAAAACACACAAATACAGAGCAGTTGAAGACAGCTCTACCCTGAGCTATGCAGAACATGAATCTCCCTTACGATTCAGCAGTACACAGTATTATCTGAAATCCACTGGTGGAGGGAGACTTGACCATTGCATGTCTCCTCTTCTGTTACCACTACCTGATATCACCAAATCTCTGTAGTGCTGCATTTAGCAACAGCAGTTGTAGAACAGCTAAACCAGAAGCAATGTGTTTCTGCTAATTTCTCTGGTAATACTGGAAGAAATGGCAAGGTAGCCTGCTTGGCTTGCAGCTTAGCTACTCTTCTGCAATTATTAAAATAGGTGGTTAGTTATGACAAACTACATCCAAATAAAATACCTAGCTGTTTCTCCCCATGCCCAACACCCCATGCTTGTCTCATCTGAATATAAACATTCCAGCGGCTTCAGCATATCCAACTGTTAAATTATGGGATTATTAAAGCAACATTTCAATTTTTTCAGGATTTTTTTTCCACCACCTGAACATAGATGTGCACAAAGTACTCCTTTTTAAAAATGCTGTTCTTTTTGCCATCTATGATGCTGAACTTCATTACAGCAGTAAGAGTCCTTCAAAGTGTGGATTTATATCCAGTTCCAGTAGGATCCTAACAACATCAATGTGAACAGTAGCACTAAACTTAATAGGCTGTTTTATATGTGTGTGAGCAGTGGTGAATTTGTGTAGAAAAGGGCTGCAAAAACAGAAACCCACATGAGCAAAGTGCCCTGGAAAGTCAAAACGAAGATGCCAATCTCTTTTGAAAGAAGGCAGGGGGAACTACACCAAAAAGCTAATCCATTTTAAAATGTACTTTCCACATATGCCACTGAAAATACATGACATTTCCCAGATGCCAAATTTCTGACTGAACTGGTGACTAGCAGAAAATACAGCACCTCCTCCTTTCTCTCCCTACTTCTCTCGTGTTACTTCAGCCTACCGTCTCATGAAAGGCAAAGCAAGGCAGCATCAGAGAGCTGATTTGTTTGAACAGAAATAAGTAGGAAGACGGTGGGAGAGGTTATTGAGAGAGGAAAATTCACATGGAGCAGTGAAGGTCAGAGAGATGTCAACAATAAGTACTACACAGGGTAATTGTCTCCACTGACTAATGGAATAAAGCCTTGTTTGGTTCACAGGAGCATCTGAACAAAAATGGCTTACTTGCAGGCAGAATTTTTAGATACTGTTGCCTAATTTGCTCACTGAAGCACAAAGACTGGGGAAGATCTCAGAGCGCTGGTGGCTCCTCATGATAGAGGCAGTGATTTGTTAAAGCTGCTCACCATTGCAGGCAGTGAGCAACACTTCGGAGGGTGCCCCGACAAGTGCAGTGAAGGTGGATATCATCACTCAGGGCAAAGGAACTCTGAGGAGCTATCATGGAGAACCATGAAACCTGAAGGAGCTCAGGGGGCACCTGCTTGCTGAACAACTTACATCAGACCACTGCGAAGTCAGCCCACTGCTCCTGCACAGCACAGATCTGATTCTAATGACCATGCAGGAGAAGGGGAGAGAATGAAGGGGAAGACAGACAAAGGTAGAAATACAGAACCTGATTAAGTTTCCTATCTGTTTTCAATCTCAGGAGCTTCTAGAAATGGATGAACTACCATTCAGGGCTGGCAAAGCTGAAGATTGTGTCAAATCTGGACTAAGGCACAACAAGCTGCCAGCTAGTGAGGTACTAGGGATGAGAGACATCCTGAATAACCATAACATTTCTCAGCCCTTGGCATTTCTCTTGCACTGCATTTGATAATGGGTATTGTTTTATTGAAGAAAAGCACCCTTGACAGAAGGGCTTAAGCTGCTAAACAAGCAGTCAATGACCCAAGAGCATATGATGGCGATGGAGGTGGAACTCTGTCCATCCTTTTGCAAAGCTGAGCAACTTCAAAAACCTCATTCTGTTACAAGGTGTTCAGTGGTGCGACTGCAGGTCACCATATACCATACAGGCAGTAAGAGAAGAGGGAAAAGGAAACAGAAGAGAGGGAGGGATACGCATGTTGGTATTACAAAGGTATGTCTCCCATTACCTGCCTTTGGTGTACTAGATGAGAGAGCTGACCAGAGATGAACAAACTGGCAGAGTGTAATGGTCTTTCGGGGTGAAGTTTAAGAAGGATTAATTCAGTAAGGCACTATAAAATGTTATCTATCCCCATGGAAATGGGAGAACTGCTGTTATTTCCTACTGAATAACAACCTAGCAGTAGGTTTTACACCATCTTGAAGGACTTTATGACCTTCCATTGAACTCCAGAAGAAGATTTCAAGCCATTGAGACAGATTATTGCATGCCCTATTCCATAGGCACAGGATCAAAAAGTGTGTAGAAATGAGCTACATTTGATCTAAATGGATTCTGCCAGAAGTAATTGAAGGATGCCAAACAAATATGAATTATCCCCTGAAAGTTACCAAGTATCATGGAAAAGACTAACACTTCAGTAGTAATGCCGACTTTGCAACACATTTGAAACAAGCTCTTTTGTCCACTGCATAAAGAATCTTCTTCCTACCATGTTTATGTTTAAGTATCACGGAAAAACTATGGAAGCCAGTCAAAGTTGAATTAACTCTTTCAATCATCAATTCTCTCTGTATATGTTGCTCATTATTGTCACTACATACTGGCACTAAAGAATTCGGAAATTCCTAACAATCGTATTGTTTTGTTAGTTTGATTATTTTTGCCAACAGCAGAGTGGAGGCAGAATCTCAGTTCTCATCCAAAATGAAAACGAGGTGCTAATTAGATTCCAAAGAATGAGTCTGATCACACTACATCTGGGAGAAACCACAGCTCCTCATAGAGCTTTATTAATTATTTGAGCTGTGTTCAGTAAAAGAATCTTTTGAGAAGGATTAGCAGATGGCTACATTACTTTGACGTTCCCCTTTCCCTAAATATCTGTTAGATTAGATGCATGTTTTTGTGGAAACTTACTCTTCAAATGCCTACAAGTGTCAGTATCACAAAGAAAAGCAGTAGGTGAAGACAGACTACAATGCCACGTCTTGGTTCCCAGAGTGAATACTGCATCTAGTGTAGGGCATTTACACCCACAAGCATTCCTCAGTGTTATCACAGTGCATTACTTCTACAAAGTCAGCTGCTTACTAGTGCAACCCCACCAAGCAGACACTGAGCTGAGAGTCTTTCCGCCTTGAAAAACTCAAGCCTTGCTCTGAGACAGAGTGGTTTGAAATAGTTCTTTTCAGCTGATTTCCGTAAGAGATCTGTTGTGTTTCCGTTCTGCAAAGACATAAGGGAAAACTAAACCTGTTCTAGATATAGTGGGCATTGGTGGAAAGACTTTCATCACACAATGGGAAATGCACTGTTAAACAAAGCGGCTGAGACTCAAGTAGCTCAAGATGTTTGGTCCATCCACTCCTGATGAGGTTGTTCCATCCCTTGTCTCACAGCAAGAGTGAGCTGAACCTGTTCTGGAACTTGCCCTCTTACGTTTTCCTCACATGGATTAAGGCCATTCTGCAAGCACTGGGTAGATATAGAGGCATCGTGTACTCAAAACTTCATCCTCCTTCATTGCACTTAATTTAGTGGAAAAAGCAAGCTGATAGTGAGCAGATGAGCCTAGTCAGGGAAGTAATGATGCAATGCAGATAGAGTCTTCTGTGTTTTGCTGCTTTCTATCTTCACAGTTTTTGCTGCCTTTGTCAGAAAATTATGAGCAAGAGGTTTTGTGTTTTGAAAACTCAGTTACAGGGAAATTCAATCCTCCTATCTGTGCACACAATTGTTCATTTTCTGACATGTTACAAAAGAGAAAAAGTACTTTTTCCTAAAGACAAAACTAGAATTTAGTTGAAGTGCATGCAAATAACTTCAACCCTTCTTTTATCTTTTCTTGGGATCTGAAAGGCAGATCTCACTGTAGATTAGCCAGGATTTACAGCTGAATTAAGTCATGTTTACTTTCGTGCATGAAGTAACCTTATCTAGTATCTCACTCAACTTCCTGAAAAAAACTCTTTCCAATAAGAAGAAATGTATGGCAATATGTTTCGACCAGGTGTCCCACAGGAAAGACTGGTGAGCCTGCTCATGGGATAAAATGCCAATGCTGAACAGTTGCCTTGTTCCAACATTTTCTAGAGATTTGATTTTCACAGATCCTGATACATCAGGCTGTGAAGGCAATGACCTCAGAGAATGTTTCTGAGCACACTGTCGGATGACGTTATGGTGATCTCAAAGATGCCTTCTTAGGTCATCATCACCTTTGTCACTCCCCATTCACTTGGTGAATCATATTCATATTCTGATTTGTACCTCTTTGTGGAAGTGTGATAGGAACACATAAATGCCTGCAGCTATGGCCTTTCCATTTTTACACTAGCATATGACTTATGTCAGATTAGGACAATTCTCCAGGCTTAAAAACCTCCCTTCTCCCTTACCTATCTTGTGTAAGTCCATCCTACTTCCACCAAAGTATCAGAGAATCTGAGGACTCCAAGCGCGTAATACAGCATGTACAATTTAAGGTAGGTCAGACAGAAGTTTTGATGTACTTTAAAAAAGTAGAATGTACTGTTAAAAGGTAGAATGTATATTACAAAGTAGAATTTCTAAATGAGCAAGAGCAATGAGCTGTAAAAAGCTTGCAAGGCCTTGTGAAACAGAATACTTCATATAAAAAATACATGCCTTGTACTAACTAATTACTGTTGGTTAGTGTTGGAGTGGGATCGGACCCGGAGTAACGATGCAGTCTCAATATGAGTATGATCGTTCTCCTTTATTAGGTATTTTAGCAGAGTACATATAAGCTTACAGCAAAAGCATGCATAGCTAACAACATAATGATTGGTTCAAACCCCTTGTTCACGCACAACGCCCCCCAACTCGATTGGTTAAGGCCCTCTGTCCATGCGCATAGTACATGCTGGTTCTCCTCCCCTCTGTGGTCTCGTTCCCAGACTCAGTTCCACCTTTATGAGTAAGGCCCTCTTTCTTCCTCCTTATCAGCCGGTCACGGAGAGATCAAGGACAGCACGTGCAGGCCTCTTCACCCAGCTCAAATCCTGGGTTGCTCACCTGAATCAAATCATGATCTTTTCCCTTCAGGAATTCCTCCACAGGTTAGTACTTGTACTAACCAATAGATGTTGTTAAGATATGGTACTAACCAATAATTATAATTAAGATTGTTCATTTCTGTGCTTTTAACTGTATAAATATTCCAGCGAGTTTGTGTGCCAGCTCTGTGGATTACCACTTAGCACCTGTCTCTGCACAGAAATTATTTAAATAAATACCTCTATTCTGTGCGTATATTGGCATCTTGCACACCAGGTAAATGACTCCACTTTGGGTTAAGTTTTAGTGACTATTATCATAGCAAGAGAACACTTGGAGAACATCTCCCCCTCTGCTCCCGTATTCTTTGCCAAAGAATTACAGAGAGATATAGTCTGTTTAAGAAAAAAGAAAGAGGTGAATAAAACCAATAATTTCAGTTTTAACAAAGCCAGGTATACATCCCTGTCCGTGATGAACTCCTTAAGTAGCTTGCTAACTGCCTTAATTCTAAAAAATCAAACAGTATATAATGTGACAATATGGAGGGATGTCTTTTGGTGAAGCCTATAGGAGTGGTACTTCTAGCATTATCTCAGAAGCGAAGGGTTGGAAACAATCACAGGCTGCTAGATTTCATTTGAAAGGAATGTTATTTTAGTTAGGATACACTTCTCAGCCAGACCTCTCAATCTTGGGTATTAATAATTTTACCAGGAGTTCATCTATTGCCTTTGGTTTCCACCGGGCTTTCACCCCATCAGTCTACACTAGAAGAAACCAGCACAGTTTTTCTAGCCTAGCTCTTTCCTATCTGCCCTCTGGCCTGCTCTCAAGGAAAACATATTTGAAAAAGGATTTTTTAAAGTTAGTTGTCTTCACCCCGTTGCCACAACTATGCTCTCTTACCATGACCCAGTTTGTAAAGCAGGAATTAACATCATTGTAGTTACGTTGACCATACCCAAGTAGAATATGTGTACTGGAGTGCTTGCTAGTTCCAACATTTAATATACCATCTTACCAGTTTGCCCAATACACACATTGGGCTTACACTTGTATTTTGTAGCATGCCACCGAGAGCCTTTCCAACATATTGGCATTGCGTTTGTCACCATCTAGACATCCGATCTCAAGGCAGCAGAAGTCAGATGTTCTTAGGTGAACACTATCTGGTCCTACCTTGTAGCATGGTACTTGCTATTTTGTCAATTTGATATTAAGTCTAGATATGTTACAGTCATTATTACAGAGCACCTTTTCAACTACCAAATTTTGAACTTCATCACACAAATGTCCTATGAGGCAACATGCATTTCTTTAAATGAATATTCATTGACAACTCAATGAATTCAACTTCATAATCATTACAGTAATATTCAGTGTTAAATCAATAAATTGTATTCAGAAATCAGCAGACTTCCTTTTTGCCAAGGAAAACACAGCCTACTGTTTACCTTTTAGAGATATATATGATATAGTAAAAAATTCTACATAGAAGTTCAAATGTCACATCCATATAAAAGGATCATTTGCAAAAGCAAAGGAAAATTGTGATAGAAATGATTTTAAGAGGAAAATTAAAAAATAAAAAATAAGAATTGAAAGTTTCTTAGAAAAAGAATGTTATGATTATACAATCAAGATAGAAGACAATAACGATTTGGTTTCAAACAAAACCAGTCTAAAATTTTATATAGGTTCATTTCAAGATGGAAACAGTAAAAAATAGCACATAAATGGTTTAGAAAAAAAATTGAATGATCAGTTTAGATTTCTGATCACTTACAAGAACCGTAATGGAGACTCAGCACATGGCAATGATTAATTATAGTATAATCACCATATTAGTTTGGTCCAACCATGAGCACTTTCACCACTGAGTGAAATAGCCTGAAAGCATCCTTCCGCCTGGTGAAGGAGATGGGGAGAGCTCATTAGTAGCCAAACCCTCTCAAGAACATGCTTGATACCATGTTCGACTTATATACCATTGTTTTTATGACCTGATTCTCCCCTGCTGTCTTCTTGGGATTCGTGTAAGGGCAACCCAGGTAGAAGCATTGGTGCCAGTCTGGTCTGTTCACTATGGTTAAACAAGAAGAGGCAAGATGTATCAGGTTCTTTCACAACCATCTCTCCTGCCAAGCTCTTTTGCTTTTCTTCCACTACTCATCCCCAAAGCCGAGCAGCATATTTCAAGGGAACATCGGTACTGTTATGCTAGGTAATCGACTCATAGCCCCACAGAAAAGGGCATGCATCAGTCAGTCCCCATCACGTGCTAGTGACCCAGAGCAACTTGCAAAGAACTGTAGAAGCTCAAACAGTGATTTACCCATGAGGACAAATGACTTACCCAGAGAAAGAAGGGATTGGACTGCAGGGCATTTCCTGGGTTGCAGTCTTCAAGATAAATTAATCAGACATTTAAAATCCTTCATGTGAGGTTTTTTGACTATGTATAACATGTTGATTTTCATCTTTATATTTTTCTCTCTTTTACTTAGTATTCATAGAAAAACTTCACCTACTTCTTGACTCTCAGGCTTTAGTTGAATCATAACATCCATGTAAAAAGCTCATGAATATTTAGTGCAAGGCATAACAAAAGAGTGTAAGTGCCACTTTCCTCTATTTCAGAGAATTTCCTTTTTCACCTGAATTATAGGGATGATATTGCCTTAAAGCAGCAAGTTTGGGCACCTGTTCACACACATCTCTCTAAAGGGCTTCCATCCAAGCCTTTTTGTTGCTCCTGTTTGCATAAGATCAACTGCAACATTTGCACATGCAGCTATAGTGCATGGATCTTGGCCTAGGGACGGATGAAGAGCTGACTGAGAGCTTATGGGTCAGGATTAAAGGGAAATAAGGAGCAGGGGACATTACAATGGGGGTCTGCTACAGACCACCTGACCAGGAAGGCCAAACAGATGAGGCCCTCTATAGACAGATTGGGGTGGCATCTCATTCGCAGGCCCTGGTCCTCGTGGGTGGCTTCAACCACTCCAACATCTGTTGGAAAGGTAACAGAGCAGGGCACAGGCAATCCAGGAGGTTCTTGGATTGTGTTAATGACCACTTCCTTCTCCAAGTGGTAGAGGAGCCAACGAAGAGAGGAGAGGAGCTTTGCTGGACCTTGTCCTTACCAACAAGGAGGGGCTGGTAGGCAGTGTGAAGCTCAAGGGTAGCCTGAGCTTCAGTATCCACAAAATGGTTGAGTTTGTGATCCTCGAGGCAGTGAGGAGGGTACGCAGCCAGCTGACCACCATGGACTTTAGGAGAGCTGACTTTGGCTTCTTGAAGAATCTGCTTGGTATGGTGCTCTGGGGTGAAGCACAGGAAGGAAGAAGGGTCCAAGAAAGCTAGTCACTATTCAAGGATCACCTCCTCCAAGTTCAGGAGGAATTCCTGGGAGGAATACAGAGAAATTGTCTGAGCAGCAGGGATCAGGTTAGGCAACCTAAAGCCCAGATTGAACTAAATCTGGCCAGGGACATTAAGACAAACAAAAAATCCTTCTATGAGTAAGTCAGCAATAAAAGAAAGAATAGAGAAAATGTGGGCCCTCTCCAGAAGGAAATGGAAGACCTGGCCACCGGGGATAGAGACAAAGCCAAGGTATTCAACGACTTTTTTGCCTCATTCTTCACTGGCAAAGACTGCATCCACACAATGCATGATGCAGAAGGCAAAGACGAGGATTGGGAAAATGAAGAACCACCCACTGTTGGTGAAGATCAAGTATGAGACCACCTGAGGAACATGAAGGTGCACGAGTCCATGGGACCTGATGTGATACAGCTGTGGGTCCTGAGGGAACTGGCAAAGTTGCTAAGCCACGACTCTCCATCATATTTGAGAAGTTGTGGCAGTCTGGTGACATTCCTTCTGACTGGAGAAGAGGAAACATGACTCCTATTTTCATACAGAGAAAAAAGGAAGAGGCAGGGAACTACAGGCCGGTCAGTCTCACCTCTGTGCCTGGCAAGAGAGGCTCAAAAGCTGCCAGGCAGAGAAGGACCTGGGTGTGCTGGTGGACAGCCGGCTGAATATGAGCCAGCACTGTGCCCAGGTGGCCAAGAAGGCTAACAGCATCCTGGCCTGTATCAGGAATAGTGTGGTGAGCAGGACTCAGGAAGTGATCATCCCCCTGTATTCAGCACTAGTGAGACCCCACCTCGAGTAATGTGTTCAGTTGTCAAGAAAGACATTGAGTTGCTGGAGGGTGTCCAGAGAAGGGCAATGAAGCTGGTGAGGGGTCAGGGGGACAAGTCTTATGATGACCGACTGAGGGAACTGGGGCTGTTTAGCCTGGAGAAAAGGAGGCTGACGGGAGACCTTATCACTCTCAGACCTGAAAGGAGGTTGTAGAGAGACGGGGACTGACCTCTTCTCCCTAGTGACAAGTGATAGGACGAGAGGAAATGGGTGCAAGTTAAGCCAGGTGAAGTTTAGGCTGGATATTAGGAATTTTTTTTCACTGAAAGGGTTATCCAACATTGGAATAGGCTGCCCAGGGAGGTGCTGGATTCGCCATCCCTGGAGGTGTTTAAAAAAATGGTAGACGTGGTACTTGGGGATATGGTTTAGTCGTGGTTTTTGTCAGGTTAGGTTAATGGTTGGACTTGATGATCTTAAAGGTCCCTTCTAACATTAACAATTCTATGATTCTATGATTCTATGAAGCAGAACCTCCTGGAATCTCTGCTAAGGCACATGGAAAAAGATGAGATAATTGGTAGCAGCCAGCATGGTTTCACTAAGGGCAAGTCATGCCTGACAAAGTTGGTGGCCTTCTATGAGGGCATTACAGCAGCAGTGGAAAAGGGAAGAGCAATTGATGTTATCTACCTGGACTTGTGCAAAGCATTTGACACTGTCCCGCACGATATCCTGGTCTCTAAATTGGAGAAACATGGATTCAACAGATGGACGACTCGGTGGATAAGAAACTAGCTGGACGGTTGCACTGAAAGAGTTATAGTCAATGGCTTGATGTCCAAGTGGAGACCAGTGACGAGTGGTGATCCTCAGGGTTCAGTACTGGGACTGTTGCTGTTCAACATCTTTGTTGGTGACATGGACAGTGGGATTGAGTGCACCCTCAGCAAGTTTGCCTATGATGCCAACCTTTTTGGCAGGGTAGACACACTGGAGGGGAGGGATGCCATCCAGAGAGACCTGGACAGGCTGGAGAGATGGGCCTATGCCAATCTCGTGAAGTTCACCCAGACCAAGTGCCAGGTCCTACATCTGGGTCAGGGCAATCCCAAGCACAAATACAGTGTCAGCAGAGAATGGATTGAGAGCAGCCCTGAGGAGAAAGACCTGGGGGGTCTTTCTGACGAAAGAAAGAAAGCTGATGAGAAAGCTGATGAGAAAGAGCTGATGAGAAGCTCAACGTGAGCTGGCAATGCACGGCTGCAACACAGAAAGCCAGCTGAATCCTGTGCTGCATCAAAAGAAGCATGGCCAGCAGGTCAAGGGAGGTGATTCTTCCCCTCTACTCCACTTTGGTGAGATCCTCCCTGGAGTACTGCGTCCAGCTCTGGAGCCCCCAACATAGGCTTTCCTTGTCTTTACATGGACCTGTTGGAGGGAGTCCAGAGGAGGGCCACAAAGATGATCAGAGGGCTGAAGCACCTCCCCTGTGAGGACAGGGTAAGAGAGTTGAGATTGTTCAGCCTGGAGAAGACAAGACTCCAGGGATAACTTATTGCCACCTTCCAGTACCTAAAGGCAGCCTACAGGAAAGCTGGAAGGGACTTTTTACAAGGGTATGTAGTGATAGGACAAGGGGGAACGGCTTCAAACTGGAAGAGGGTAGATTGAGATTAGATATCAGGAATAAATTTTTCATTTTGAGGGTGGTAAGGTGGTAAGGTGGAAGATGTTGCCCAGAGGAGTAGTGGGAGTTCCATTGCCCAAGGTGTTTAAGGCCAGGCTGGATGGGGCTTTAAGCAACCCCGTCTAGTGGGAGGGTTCCTGCCCATGTCAGGGGGGATGAAACTGGAAGATCTTCAAGGTCCTGCCCAACCTACACCATTCTGTGATTCTATGATTCTATGATCCTGTGCCTGCTCTTGAAAGGAAGTTTTAACATTCAAAGCTTGTGCAGCAAGGTCCATCAGTGTCACAAACAGTGAATGCTCAACCTGTAGCCATCACCTCTCTGCAGGAGGGAATGTATGGCCCATCTATGCCTGCTTAGTGATTAGCTTAATGGGCTTTTGAGCCATGACTGGAGCCTGTACAATTAAAACCGAGGTGCCATTTTAGGGGTGCTTAGGAAGCACTGTGGCATCTTAGTGAGCAGCCTCCATGGCACTCTGATTGCTACAATACTTTCATTAGACAGAAATATCAGCACGTAAAAATATGGCTGCTGAGGGCATCTGAGTCATGAATCAAGGTTTTTCCAAAACAAGACACTCCACTGAAAAGTTACTGACACTGAAAAGTAACTACAAGCACTAGAAACTTAATTTAGGAGAACTCATTACTGACAAGCTGATTCTTAACTGATTCTACACAGTTCTGGTTCTCCTTCCCTCCTCTTCCTCTCCTCTCCTCTCCTCTCCTCTCCTCTCCTCTNTACTGACAAGCTGATTCTTAACTGATTCTACACAGTTCTGGTTCTCCTTCCCTCCTCTTCCTCTCCTCTCCTCCTTTATAGCTGCCATTTATTTCTTTCTTAAATCAGTCAGGTTAGAGCTCTTACTGGCCTCCATTTGAGTAAGACATGTGCTGGCTTGAGGTTTGAGTCTTGCCATGCTGACTTTGGTGCCATTTGTGCTTATTCACTGATTAGCTTCCTGTCCTAGGAAAAAAAAGTTCTGCAGCCCAGCAGAAACCAGCACAGTACCACAACCAGTGGCAGATACTGTGTTCATCCAGGGTAGCTCAACATTTCAAAACCCAGAGGTGCCATTCAAAATTAGAAGCTTGCCCTGATTTACTGTTGCTTCTGAGTTGTTTACACCATGTGCAAGATGCCAATGTACACACAGAGCAGAGGGATTTATTTAAATCATTTCTGTGCAGAGATGGGTGCTAGGTGGTAATCCACAAAGCTGGCACACTGGCATACAAACTCCCTGGAATATTTATACAGTTCAAAACAGAGAAAGACACACCCTTAATTAATTATTAGTTAGTAGCATATTTTAACAATTTCTATTGGTTAGTACAGTCTCTCGCTTTCATTTAAAGCTACAATATCTTTTAATTGATGTGTGCATGCTCCAGTACGGNCCACTGCCACCTTTACCTTTCCCCCCGTTTCTGCAAATGTTTGTTGACTTTCTGCTTCTTCCATCAGCTGTTCATTTTTCAGCTGGTATTGGCGCCTTCTGCAGAGGGATGTTCCCTTGGTATCAGCCTTCTGTTCTTCTTCAGACTATATTCTTTAGCTGGGCTGCTCCCAGCTTCAGTCTTTTCTTTTTTAAAACATAGATGAAAGATTTCTCAAGTCCACCATTTATCTTTTGCATGGCACTGGCTTGAGTACACTCAGATGCTTATCACATATTGATCACTGCCTACCTCAGTGTGACAACAGTAGCCCCTTGTAAGAGGGATGGTCTTCATCAAAACACATCCCTGCCCTTCTGATCCAAAACCAATTCATTCCTCAGCTCCTTACGCAAGAGCATCTTCAGGGATTTCTGCTACAATAAAGAAAAGCAGAGGCATTTTCTTTTCTCCTCCCAAATGTGGAATTGCTTCCAAACTCCAGGCTGTAGTGAGGCCAAAGCTGGGCATTGCTCAGCTCAGGACAAACTGCAAAGTTACATCTCTCAGGATCTATTGTTGTGAACAAGTGGCTGAAATGTTTCTTGAAAGATGCAGGTAATTTCCATGGGCACCAGGAAAATAGACTATATCTTCTACACTGAAGAAATGAGAAAATAGTAAGAAATGCAACTTTTGGAGCTTAGTTAAAACCGTTTTCACCTCTGGAATCAGCAAAGTGATAGTCACAACACCGTTCAGTTTCACATCAAATAATTACTTCTGTATTTCCACAGGGTCCTGAGAGGTTTTGCTATGACCAGCTTACTGTCTGCTCCAGCAAAATTCATGATAAATTGTTACACTTTATCAGGAACAGTGTCACCAGTTTGCAGGAGACTATCTATCATGCAGCATATTAATGAAACATCTTCGTATTTCATTCAAGTCTCCAAGCAATTTAATCTATTTTACCGTCTCTTTCTGAGACACAGCTCAAGTCACAGCATATTCCTTGGATGAACTCTTTGCTCTCCACATTTAACAATGCAAAGAAATTTTCACTGGGTGTTGAGTAAGTGGCTGAAATTCCCCATTAAATAAGAAGTGATTGCTGGATGAAATTCTCTAGTAGGTTTTCTTCTTTTCCTTTGAAGTCTTTCTGGTCAGTATTCTCAAAAAGACATGAGACTAGATATGACAATGGACTTCTATGAATGCTTCCTGTCTTTGGTACATCCCAAAAGACAAGGAAGCCAATACAGTTCTGCCATTCTCGGTCTTACAAAAATCATAACCAGACAAGCTTTCATGGCTTTGGGAGAAAAGGATGGAAGCATTTTTATTTTCCTGTTGGAATTAGAGTCCTTTGTTTATATTTTTCTACCCTTTCCCTCAACTGGAAATATTTTTGTCTTCTAGAAATTGAGTTTTTCATGGAACAGTTCCTGTCCAGGAAGTTTTAACAAGGTAATATTTAAGATAAATCTTACAGAAACAAATTAATGTACATTTCCGGGTGGAGCCAATGTACAGCAGCACTTCAGAGAAGCCTTGTAGCTTGAAGGGAGACAACCCTGTGTACTAGGCAGTATCTCTCCTCTGCTCTTTGTGGTGATCTGCAGATCCAGCCTGATTCTGATACTCTCCAAAAAGCCCTGCTTAATGAAGTTTTTTATTTCTGGAAAAGCCCAGAACATTTCTCAATCAGGTCTAATTTCTCTTATTGCATCTTGTAGACAATGCCTCACATGCAGTTAACGCCACCACTCTATACAGATGGACTAATATTTCCTTCTTTAATATATTTTCTAGTCTGCATAAAACCAAGAATGGCTTTTGTCGTCTTTTTTGTGTTTGTCACACCACACTCGGAAAGGGGGGGGAAGTGACTCAGAGTCGCAAACCCCCAGCAGTGTGGACTAAAGCGTGACAAGTCTCAAGGTCCAAACAAAAACATTTATCAGATTCCCACAGTGATTAATACATGTTTTAACTAGGTCCATGATAATTAGTTAGGTATATAACAAATTATGGTGAGCAGTAAAATAAATTATGGCAAGTGGTGAGGTACACCTTGCATTACTTAACAATTCTAAGGGAAAAGAGGAACAGAGGGGGGAGAGAGAGATATCACCAGTCCTGGTTACATTGTTGGTCCAGCCAACAGGAGTCGCTGGTTCATAGGAGTGCTCCTCTGTGTAAAATCTCCCTAGGGGCACTCATTTTCTCCTTCTATGTTTGTGGTATCAGTATAACCCACCCTATGGCTATGGTGGCAGTTTCATCTCAGGTCCGCCCCCTGACAGGTGACATGTAGCATGATTTGGGTGGAGAGACAAGTGCTATAGTCATATATGTTTAGGATGATCTCGATAGTCTTCAGTAGCATATGCAGGGATGTCAACTTTAATACGGATTTCACAGATAATGAGGAAAAGGTCATACCTTGGACACAATGGCCATGAAAACAGAGAACTAACAAGCTTCACAAGTTGAGCAGAAAATCCTGTCTTCACAAGACTCTCCCCCGCCAGACACATCGTGTGTTATTCAGGTGACTTTTCTTCTCACCTGAGTCACACAAGTGTTAAGCAAGTGTTAGCTTTACCATTTTTTTGAGCACAAGGCCTGCATTAGCCAGACTCCACATTATCCACCCCATGACTATAGCTATATTTCAAGGTACTTCTAAGTGTTTGAGACATTCCCCAGTGAGGTTCAGAGGGCCTCCCCCCTCTCCTCAGGCTGCTTTTCTCAGTCTTTATTTCAGGAAGCTTAGAAGTTGTATCTTGGGTTTGAGAAGGAGGAGAAAGAAGTCATCCAGGCAGTGCTTGCCTTGCCCCACAGCCTCTGTTCCTCCTCAGCGAAAAGAGTTACTTGCCATAGACAAAGTCTAGAAAAACAGACAGTTAAGACATTTTGCTCTGCAGAGAAATACATTACTTAATATTTCAAATAGAAAGCAATACACTGGATTGGCATTGGCTGAGAAGATAGAGAACTTTATGATGTTCGTCATCTCCGTGTTCCCAGTATAAACGTAATGTGCTGTATATATAATGATAGTTCATAACATGGACAGCTTCTACCAAATCACCATTTTTTATGGAGACAGTAATGAAAATAAGATGGTTTTGCTGAAATCATAAAACCAGAGAAATTTCCAATGCTAAAACACAAGTGAAAATATTTTGTGAACAGAAAATAGTCAAATAACTTGGAGAAGTGGGGATGTTTCAACAGAAGCTGTAAAGAGCAGCAATTTTATGAAAACAGTATTTCCTATGAACTTATAATAAAGTTTACCATCACAAATTCTTTAAGAGCAGTTTTGTACATACAAATTGTGACCAACATAAGCGCAGCAGCAAAAATATATTAAATCCACAGCTCGGCAGTCAGAAAGTCCCACAAAACTCAAGCCACATTTTTTTATTTCATTTTTTTCCTTTGTGCAAATGGTCTTCAGCATGCCCTTGGAGAGAACTAGTTTTATGCACATGTTGCAGGTCCAAAAATCAAAATGTAGCATCTTTCTTATTATTTATATTTTAGGGATTAAGACAGATCCCTCCGCGCTGCAGTGGAGTGAAATCCTGTGACAGGATATTAATATCGACGTGACTTTGTCCTGATTCCAGCAGGGATGGGGTTAATTTCCTCAAGGAGCCGGCAGTGGACACAGGTATTGCATGCCGTGTGAGCCCTGCCCGGGCTATAGGGGGGAGCTGGCCGGGGGAGGGGGCAGGGAGTAGCTGCTCAGAAGGGGCTGGGACGGTCTGGGTCTGGGGTCTGGGTCTGGTCGGTGAGTGGCGTTACTGTAATCGCATTTGTATATTCTTTTATCAATGTTATTTTTATTGTTTTTTCTCTTTCCTTTGCTATTCTGGTAAACTCCTTTGTCTCAAGGTTTGCCTTTTTATTCCGATTTTCCCAACGGCTGTGGGGGTTGAGCGAGTGGCCGCGTGGTTCTTTGTTGCCGGCTGAGGCCAAGCCACGACAAACCTTTTTATGTAATCTGTAATACTGTGCTTATTTACTCTTCCTTGATGAGTATAACACTTGATTGAAAAAATACTCTCCCAAACTGCCAGCAAAACTTCAACCCTGGATATGGGGAGAGCAGACTTTGGGCTGCTGAAGGCACTAATTGCCAAGGCCGCCAGGAAATCTGCATTTGAAGGTATTGATGTCTATGAATGATGGTTATTTTTAAGAGCCATCTTTTAAGAGTGCAGAAGAGGCAATTCCAAAGTCTCAGAAGTCAAGCAAGCAGGGCAGAAGGCCGGCTTGGATGAGCAGGGATCTTCTTCTAGAACTTAAGTGGAAAACGGAAATGTATGAATATTGGAAGCAAGGACAGGTGACACAGGAGGCCTACAGAGATGCTGCTAGCGACTGTAGGGAGAAAATTCCTGCAGCCAAAGCTCGATTAGGGTTCAAGCTGGGCAGTACTGTGAAGGACAACAAAAAGGGTTAAATATGTTAACAGCAAGAGGAGGCTCAAAGATAACATCACTTCATTGCTTGATGAGATTGGTCACCTCACAAATAGGGATGTAGACAAAGCAGGGATGTTTGATGCCTTGTTCTAATCTGTCTTTAACACCAATGATGTTGCCCTGTGACACCCCACCCCCAGGAGCCCTTTGTTGGAAGACCATGATAGGGAGGATGATAAACTCCCAGACGACCCTGAACTTGTTCAAAACTTGCTAGTCCAGTTGGTTGCACATAAGTCTATAGGGCCGATGGGATTCATCCCAGGGTACTTAAAGAGCTGGTCAGTGTCATCATGGAACCTCTCTCCATTATCTTCCAATGGTCTTTGGAGTCTAGAGAGGTCCTAGTCGACTGGAAGCCTGCAAATGTTGTCCCAGTTTTCAAGAAGGGTAAGAAGGAAGACCCTGGTAATTACAGGCCTGTCAGTCTCACTTCACTGCCTGGTAAAATTATGGAGAAGATAATTCTGGGAGTGATTGTAGAACAATTGCAGTCATTGGTGGGTTCAAGAGGGAAAAGTCTTGCTTATCTAACTTAATTTCCTTTTATGACAAGGTCACCCACCTAGTTGACCAAGGAAAGCCAGTAGATTTGGGGATTTTAGGTAAGCGTTTGATACTGTCTTTCACAGTATCCTTCTGGACAAAAGGTCCAGCATTCAGCTAGACAAGTGCAAAATATGATACATGAACAATTAGCTGATGGATCAGGTTCAAAGGGTGATAGTAAATGGGGTTACTTAAGGCTGGAGGTCAGTCACTAATGGGGTTCTACAGGGCTCTATTTTAGGGAGAGTACACTTTAATGTTTTTATAAATGATCTGGATGCAGGAGTTGAATTAAGTAAGTTTGCTGATGATAGTAAACTAGGAGGAGCTGTGGACTCCCTTGACAGCAGAGAGGCCTTACAGGGAGATCCAGATAAACTAGAGAGCTGGGTAATAAACAACCATATGAAATTAAACAAAAGTGTGTTCTGGGTTATGCACCTGAGACAGGGTAATCCTGGTTATATGCACAGACTGGGGGACAAGAGGCTGGAGACCTGCACCACAGAAAGAGATCTGGGGGGGCTGCATTGACAGCAAGTTGGATATTACTCAACAGTGTGCCCTGGCAGCCAAAAGGGCCAAGTGTGTCCTGGGGGTGCATAGCTAGTCAGTTGAGCGAGGTGATTATCCATTCTACACTGGTGCGGCTCCACCTCAAATACTATGTGCAGTTTTGGGCATTTCAATGTAAGACGGACATCAGACTATTAGAGCATGTCCAGAGGAGGGCAACCAAGACAGTGAAAGGTCTAGAGGGCAAGACTTACGAGGAATGGCTGAGTTCACTTAGAACAAAGTTCAGCTTGGAGAAGAGAAGGCTGAGGGGTTGATCTCATCGTAGTCTACAACTTCCTCAAAGTGGGGCAGTGGAGGGCGAGGTGCTGATCTCCTCTCTCTCTGGTGATCAGTGATGGGACACGAGGAAATGGAATGAAGTTGTATCAGGGGAATTCCATACTGGACATCAGGAAAAGGTGGTTGGACAGTTGATGGTCACTGGAACAGGCTCCCCAGGGAAGTGGTCATAGTAAACCTGCCAGTGCTCTTGCATGCAAACATTTTTGTTCATAAACTCCCTCTGCACTAATTTGGAGACTCCAAAAGCTCTGAAAGAAGACAGGTAGTGATTCTACCCTTTGATCAGACACCAGCAGAAGATCAGTAGTCCAGAGGCTGTGTTATAACAATATGCCCTATAATGCTTACGGTACAAGATGACCTCCCCTGCAAACATCCTACAACATTTTATTTCTCCTCTGCCATCTTGCCAGAATAAAAAGAAATTGAGTGGGAAAATAGTGCTTTGTAAGATCCCAGTGCATTGCAAGTGCTGGCAAACTCTGTCTTTCCTAGTATACAACTGTATTTCCACTGGCTTTGTAGTGAGTTGTGGGTGAGTAGCGAGAGAGTAGTGTCTGAGTAGTGTCTTAGTAATCTGTAAGCAGGGTCTAAGCAGAGTGAGTAGTGTCTGTGTAGTGAGACATGTGTGAGCAGTGGCTGACTAGTGTCTGAGCACTGCATGAATTGTGTGACTAGTGTCTGAGTAGTGTGAGCAGTATGTGACTAGTGTGTGAGCAGTGTCAGAGTAGTTCCTGACCATTGTATTCAGTGTGGGAGTAGCGATGACTTCTGAGAGTAGTGAGTGAGTAGCGGGTGAGCAGTGGCTGAGCAGTGCGTGAAAGCATGTGAGTAGTGTGAGTAGTGTCTGAGCAGTACATGAGTAATATCTGAGTAATGCATGAGTACGGTCTGAGTAGGTTGCAACTAGTGCATAGCTAGTGTCTGTTTACTGTGTGAGTAGAGTATGAGTAGTATCTAAGTAGTCTCTCAGTAGTAGTTGATCAGTGTGACCAGTGTGTATTGTCTGTCATGTGTAGTATGAGTAGTGTCTGAATATTATCTCAGTACTATATGAGTATTGTGTGATTAGTGTCTGAACAGTGCATGAGTAACATCTGAGGAGTGATGAGTAGTATCTGTGTAGTGTGAGAGCAGTGCCAGAGTAGTGTCTGAGCAGTGTGTGAATAGTGTGTTAGTAATGTCTGTGTGCGGTGAGCAGTGTCTAAACATGCCTGAATAGTGTCTGAGTAGTGTCTCAGTAGTATCTCAGCAGTGTGAGTACTGTGAGAATAGTGTTTGAGTACTATGTGAGCAGTGTGTCAATAGTGTCTGAGTAGTGCGAGTACTGCACGAGCAGCATCTGAGCAGTATATGAGTATTGTCTGAGTAGTTATGGGATAATTGCTGGAGGTGACTTAGAAATTAAGTTACATTGACGTGTTTGAAGAAAAGTACAGCACTGACAAAACTTTCAGGGGCACAGTGCAGCTGCTGTGCAAAGGATACATTTCACAAACGTTCCCTACGCAACCTTAACTGTTGACAACATTAGAGGAGTCTGGTGCACTAAATCTAAGAAAAAAAGCAGTGCAGAGGATGGAGCGGAGTGGAGACACTGCAGCCAAATTCTGTGATAAAACGGGAACGTGAGGGTCAAATGGAACCCTTGAAGGCGTTATGGAACTGTTAAGCTGCCTAATTGTTACCCTGAGCCAATGATCTGTCATTTATCAACAAAACACTATCCTTTGGGTGAACTTTGCTCATTATAATATCATTATAATACCAAAACACACCTCCATCCCAGAAGCTCCTCATGGAGCCTGCACTCTGAATTTTTTTGTAGTCTACCTTCAAACCCAAAGCAAGACAATTTTACACCAATCATAACAAAAGTATATATGACTAGAATCTCTCAAGTTCAAACTGAAAGGTAAAAAATAGTATAAAATAGTTTAAGAGAGGAGGGATTTCAGGGAAGATGTCGTTGTAGAGACGGACATGACACCGAACATCAAGTTGCAGCAATCTTTCTTTATTTTACAAGCAGTGCCTTTTTATATACTCTACCATTCTGCTTTTGTCCAATCCACTCTCACATCACGCGCCAGCCAGCCAATACAATTGTTGATCACGCACTGTCCACGTTCTGGTCAAATCCAGGATGTTTGCCAACCCTTAGAATGTTTATCACTGTGGTAAGTAATCTAACAGTTCCTCAGTCTTGTTTGCTCAGCTCTTCTCAGGACTTCCCAGTCTCTTCAAGGGTACACACATATCTGCTCAAGGTCAATGTTAAACTTGCATTCAGATCAGTTGGACCAGCCGAGGTCTCCCACAATTCCCCCTTTTTGTATTTGTGCTACAAAAATTGCTTGTGCCATCCGCTGCAGGGCCCTTTGCAGCAGAGACACGGCAACATTAGTAACACAACTACAATAATGAACAAAACCAACAATCCCGTTTTCATCAAGGGCAGCAACCACCCTGACAGTCGCCAGCCTTTAAACAAGTTGTTTAACCGATCCCATCCATCATCCAATTGTAACATATTAGCCCCATCTTTCAGAAGCTGGATGTATTAATTCCGAGTGGTCAGACAAAGTCATACAACACATTCCTTCAAAGTCCTCACAACCATGTCCTGGGGCTAATAGCAAAAAATCTATCACAACTCTATTTTGTAACGTAGCATGTCTAACACTGTTAAAAAGATCCGGGCAGGCAAAGCAAGTAGGACAAAAGAAAAACATGAATTTTCAGAGGTAGCGACAGAAAGGCATAAAACTTCTTGCTACAATATGTTTGCTAAAGTTTTCCATACATTCTGCTTCAACTGTCGGACCATCCATTCTTCACTTGCATGAATCATCCGAAACAGGCCGAATGCAATGAGCGGGAATCCACTGGTGTCCGCCATCTGTGGAGACACAAGCATACCCTCTTCAACAGGTTAATAGATCATACAAAGGTGACCACTCACCAGCTACAAATCCCTTACTCTAACCTTAACACCAGGAGAAACAGTGGTCACCTTCCACAGGGACTCAAAGTGGTGAAACATAAATGCCTCCTGCAAATCCTCTCTTATGTTAACAAAATTCAGCACATATGTGCCTCTTTCATTGCCCCACACACATTGCCACTCTCCCCGTTCCTGGCAAAGAAATCCTCAAAAACCACCTTTTTCACTCTCCACAGCAGCCAGCTCAAAAAAAGCAAACATCCCGCAACTGCTCCCAAACAAAAGGTGCCAGCAGGGAAAACTGGGCCTCGTCTTCACTGCCTCCTTGAACCTCTTGCTTTGCCCCACACAATTGGCCACTCTCTCCTTTCCTTCCAAAGAAATCCACATAACCACCTTTTTTCACTCTCCGCAGCAGCCAGCTCAAAAAAGCAAACATCCAGCAACTGCTCCCAACCCAAAGGGTACAGCAAGAAAATTCTGCCTCGTCTTCACTGCCTCATGGAACCTCTTGCTTTGCCNTCTTGTTTTGCCCTAAACACTTGGCCACTCTCGCCTTTCGTTGCAAAGAAATCCTCAAAACCACCTTTTTTCACTCTCCGCAGCAGCCAGCTAAAAAAAGCAAACATCCAGCAACTGCTCCCAACCCAAAGGGTACAGCAAGAAAATTCTGCCTCGTCTTCACTGCCTCATGGAACCTCTTGCTTTGCCCCACACAATTAGCCACCCTCTCCTTGCCTTGCAAAGAAATCCTAAATAAGACCTTTTTTCACTCTCCGCAGCAGCCAGCTCAAAAAAAGCAAACATCCCGCAACTGCTCCCAACCCACAGGTGACAGCAAGAAACTGTGCCTCGTCTTCACTGCCTCATGGAACCTCTTGCTTTGCCCCACACAATTAGCCACCCTCTCCTTGCCTTGCAAAGAAATCTTCAAAACTACCTTTTTTCACTCTCAGCAGCAGCCAGCTCAAAAAAATCAAACATCCCGCAACTGCTCNCGCAACTGCTCCCAAGCCAAAGGTGACAGCACGGAAAACTCTGCTTGTCTTCACTACCTCCCGGAACCTCTTGTTTTGCCCTAAACACTTGGCCACTCTCGCCTTTCGTTGCAAAGAAATCCTCAAAACCACCTTTTTTCACTNCTTGGCCACTCTCGCCCTTCCTTGCAAAGAAATCCTCAAAACCACGTTTTTTCACTCTCCGCAGCAGCCAGCTCCAAAAAAGCAAACATCCCGCAACTGCTCCCAAGCCAAAGGTGACAGCACGGAAAACTCTGCTTGTCTTCACTACCTCCCGGAACCTCTTGTTTTGCCCTAAACACTTGGCCACTCTCGCCTTTCGTTGCAAAGAAATCCTCAAAACCACCTTTTTTCACTCTCTGCAGCAGCCAGCTCAAAAAAAGAAACCATCCCGCAACTGCTCCCAAACCAAAGGTGCCAGCAGGGAAACCTGTGCCTTCTCTTCATGGCCTCCTGGAACCCCTTGATTTGCCCCACACTTCGCCAGTCTTGCCTTGCCTTGCTAAGAAATCCTCAGAACCACCTCTTTTCACTCTCCGCAGCAGCCAGCTCAAAAAAATCAAACATCCCGCAACTGCTCCCAAACTAAAGGTGCCCGCAGGGAAAATTCTGCCTCGTCTTCACTGTCTCCTTGAACCTCTTGCTTTGCCCCACACAATTTGCCACTCTCTCCTTTCCTTCCAAAGAAATCCTCAAAACCACCTTTGTTCACTCTCAGCAGCAGCCAGCTAAAAAATGCCAAATATCCCGCAACTGCTCCCAACCCACAGGTGACAGGAAGAAAACTGTGCCTTGTCTTCACTGCCTCATGGAACCTCTTGCTTTGACCCAAACACTTGCCACTCTCTCCTTTCCTTGCAAAGAAGTCCTCAAAACAACCTTTTTTCATTCTGCGCAGCAGCCAGCTCAAAAAAAGCAAACATCCAGCGACTGTTCCCAACCCACAGGTGCCAGCAGGGAAACCTGTGACTTCTCTTCACGGCCTCCTGGAACCCCTTGCTTTGCCCCACACAATTGGCCACACTCTCCTTTCCTAGCAAAGAAAACCTCAGAACCACCTTTTTTCACTCTCAGCAGCAGCCAGCTCAAAAAAAGCAAACATCCCGAAACTGCTCCCAGCCCACAGGTGCCAGCAGGGAAAACTGTGCCTTTTCTTCACTGCCTCCTGGAACCTCTTGCTTTGCCCCACACAATTGGCCACCCTCTCCTTTCCTTGCAAAGAAATACTAAATAAAACCTTGTTTCACTCTCCGCAGCAGCCACCTCAAAAAAAGCAAACATCCCGCAACTGCTCCTAACCCACAGGTGACAGCAAGAAAACTGTGCCTTGTCTTCACTACCTCCTGAACCTCTTGCTTTGCCCCAAACACTTGCCACTCTCTCCTTTCCTTGCAAAGAAATCCTCAAAACAACCTCTTACATTCTGCGCAGCAGCCAGCTGAAAAAAAACAAACATGCCGCAAGTGCTCCCAACCCACAGGTGACAGCAGGGAAAACTGTGCCTTGTCTTCATGGCCTCCCGGAAGCTCTTGCTTTGCCCCACACACTTGGCCACTCTCTCTTTTCCTTCCAAAAAAATCCTCAAATCCACCTTTTTTCACTCTCCGCAGCAGCCAGCTCAAAAAAAGCAAACATCCCGCAACTGCTCCCAGCCCACATGTGCCAGCAGGGAAAACTGTGCCTTGTCTTCATGGCCTCCCGGAAGCTCTTGCTTTGCCCCACACACTTGGCCACTCTCTCTTTTCCTTCCAAAAAAATCCTCAAATCCACCTTTTTTCACTCTCCGCAGCAGCCAGCTCAAAAAAAGCAAACATCCCGCAACTGCTCCCAGCCCACATGTGCCAGCAGGGAAAACTGTGCCTTGTCTTCACTGCCTCATGGAACCTCTTGCTTTGCCCGAAACACGTGCCACTCTCTCCTTTCCTTGCAAAGAAATCCTCAAAACCAACTTTTTTCACTCTCAGCAGCAGCCAGCTCAAAAAAAAAAAAATCCCGCAACTGCTCC
>VZSZ01009871.1:0-47276 GCA_013398815.1 Ibidorhyncha struthersii
GTAGTTGAAGTCCCCCATGAGAATCAAGGCCTGTGATTATGGTATGCAGAACCCAGCTATTTTATAATAGGGACAGGTATGAAAAGAATATACCCTAACAATTTGAATGGCCAAACACTTGAAAGATTTGATCCATTTTGGTGGCGGTGGCACTTTGTACTTTGGAGACACTTTAGGCATCTTGAGGTTAGGAATGTTAGAGGTCCTTATTTTGGGTACAGATAATTCCAAAGATGGGTCTTAAGGAAACTTGCATAACTGCTTTGCTAAATAAATGGAATTACCCAGATGTTTTAATTAGAGATGCCCTGTGCTGTCATTTGTGACAGTACAAGCTGTGTCCTCACTATGGTACACAGGATACTTGGTAGGTGTCAAAGTAGTCACTCTTTCTGGAGCAAAGTAGCAAAGTGTTGAGAGTATAGTAAAATATAATACAGACTACTCCAAGTTGTGGTTATACTAAATAGGTATTAATTCCTGGAAATACATATCATTTATGGATATATAGCACCTGCCGCTGTTTTGCACAATAAGAGCATTTGTCTCAATTTCTTGTTTTTTAAATCTTGATAATAGTGAGAAAGTGATGTCTCGTCTGTAAGACTGCATAATGATCTTTTAATGCTGGCAGTAAATCTGAACTTGGCTTAATACTGTGAGATAAGTAAGTCTTCCCATGTGTTCAAGCTGGTTTATGTATGGGGTTTTACTGTCATAAAATTGTGTTCTTTGGTGTATGCCACAAAATAAATTGCAACAAAGGTCCCTTTAAAATCCTCTGCTTCTCAGCCTTGGGAAGGAGGAAACATGACCCATTTGTGTAAGAAATAAGTTCCTTCAGATTGAGACAGTACACAAAACTTGTTTCATAATAAAAAGCTTTTAAAATGAACTTTGACAGGAATTAGTGTTGTCAACTTCAAAATTCTTACAAATTAGCTGTGGAGAAGGGTGCTATTATTACTCTGTTATTGTGCAGCAAGGTGTGTTACTGCTGAAGATGTGTGTTTTGCAGGAAACTACAAACTGCATACGGTTTGCTCCGTGTGTCTTAGCACAGTACCGAACATGTACGACTACTTGTTTGGTGCAGATCTGAAGTCAAACATTCCTGCTATGGGATAAAAGCATGATTTCTTGTTCTGCAGTCTGCCTCTTGTGCACTTGTTGCAACAAGCATACATACAAACAGTTTGATAACCTGTTAATATGCAGCCTTAACAGCATGAATTTGCTTATGAATTAAAAAAAAAATAATCTAGCATTTAAAAAATTAATTTAATTCTAGCCTTAAAAAAAAACCCCCACACACAAAAAAAACCCTTAAAACACCAAAAGAACCAAACCAACGCAACAAAAAAAATACCAGAAACCCCCAAAAACCCACAGTTGGGCTATTACTTAAATTAACTTTAAATGATGAGCTTGTTATTGGCTTAGGAGATTCCTGGATTCTTCCCCACCTTAAGGAACATATTTGGTTTGACAACAGGAAGGACATGCATGTGCTGTGTATTTGTTAATTTGGCTAATCACAGAAGAGAAGCCTAACTTATCTTGATCCAGCGTGTAAGAGAAATGAGGAGTACTTAAATGGCAGGAAGCGCAGGACTTCAAATTTATGTGGCTCTCATTCTTCATCTTGTTCTGTTTTGCTTTGCAGTCCACTCCTCTACATCTAGCAGCAGGCTACAACAGAGTTCGAATAGTCCAACTTCTGCTTCAGCATGGTGCAGATGTTCACGCAAAGGATAAAGGGTATGTAAAATGAATTGACTTGTTATCTGTTTGCAGCAGCAGTTTGTGTTAATCAAGATTAGGAGTTATTTCTCTGTTTCATGTTGTAGCATTATCTCAAATAGTTAGCTGAGAATGCGACATACGCTTCCAAAATCTGAGTGTGGTTCATCGTAAATGAACTTTTGTTAGAGCCTCAATAACAGATTAGCTGTGATTGCACGTGTTCTAAGTCTTCTGTTACACCTTTAAATTTTTTTCCAGACCTTATTCTTTGCTTCCGTGCATAGACTACACTTAAATCATAGCCTTCTAGGATTATTTTAGGGAAGGTGATGGAGAGAAGGTACCATGGGCTTAGTGAAAAAAATGTGCATTGAAAAATTTCTCTATAGTCTCATTATCCTCTTGAGTATATATGGATGTAATTCCAAATAATATCAGTAACACTCGTGCTCACACAGCTACTGGTCCTATTAACGAGTGTGTGTTCTGTCTCCATCAGCAAACTTGAGGCACTTCCTATATCTTCATTTTCTGCTGAGTCCAGCCTAGTGTTAAAAGAGATTTTAAATTAAGATCTTAGCTTTTTTCTTTTTTTTTCTTTCCTTTCCTTTCCAAAACCAGTCCCAAGCGTAATTAAACTCTTGAAGATTGACTAATTGTAGTGCTTTTGTCTGTACATTCACCCTTAATGACTTTTTTCATCAGAATAGTTGTGAAATGCGTGATGACCAATTATGTAAGTAAAAAAAAAGCCAGAGTAAATTTGCATATAATGTCTCTTCAGGTAGATTCAGCATTGTTAAGCAAGTTTTAGGCATTTCACACCTTTCTAAAATTTGAGCACTGCAGTGTAGATGCTTTAATGAGATTTGAATGATCTGCATGGAAAGTATGAAAAATGTGAAAAGTAATTACATTGAACTTGAGCTGGGGGGTCGGACCATAAAAGGGATGAAAAAAATAAGAAAGAAAAGAAAAACGATACACTTAGTTTGTATTAAACTTATTCAAACATAGTTAGAAATGTCTGACAGCCCAGTAAGCTCCCTCTGTTTTTTTTAGTGGCATCACCCATTAACAGTCAGTGTCGTCTTTTGTTTTTTCTTGGTGTTTCTTATTTATACATAATTTATAAGTAAATAGACTATAAATAAATTTATGGAGCTAAATTAGGTTACACTGATTTTATAGACCTATTGGATTCTCTTCAATGGGGTCACTTTGGAGAGAGTCCTGAGGAACTGTGACGCATCTTCAGAGTGATCATCGCTTCTTGTTACTCCCAAAGAGGATCACAGCCAAGGAAGCAGCTCTTTTTCCACTGGTCCTTTCTTTGCCTTACTGGCTATTATGCATAAAGTCACAATGTGCTGGAAAAGGGGGGGTACGCTGCAGAAGTGGCCAGCTGCATTGCTGCGGTGGCTGTCCTCGATGAGACCTTGAGGACCTCAGCCCTCTTAGATGATCGTCATTTTGGAAGAGGGCAGGTTTTTTGAGTGCTCTGTAGACTGGATGGTCTCTTTCTGTCTCACGCATACATCCAGAAGTTGTAATTAAGAAAAGTAAAGATGGAAAATAAGTTTGAAAAATTTTACCAAAACAAATTTCCTTCTCCTGTGACAAGTGCAATGCTGCTTCTGAGAGCATCTACCTTAAAATTAAGTTTACCCTGTTATCTAGTACTTGCTGTCCCAATGCTCTCTGAGTTGATTTTGCAATTCTGGGAAACATCCCCTGTATTTTTCATAAATGGTGAAGGGTTAATTATTGTTTTCAATCTATTATGCATCCTGATTCGTTGAGCCATAACTAGCCTGTCTTGCTCGGCTTGCCCTCTGTAATAATTGTCCTCTTTGCATTTCCCTTTCAATGCATGACTTTTTTATGACGTTTTGTGCTTATGACTATGTCCCTGTTATTTACTTTGCTAGTGTCATTTTTAAGGGTGACCTCCAGTAATATAGCTGTGCAAAAATTACAGGGACTCTCTTAGAAGTATCTTGCACAGTTAAATAGGTTGTACTGTAAAAAAAAATAGAGTAAAATCAGGTCATTCCACAGTCTGGATCAGCGGTTTCAGTCTGCTTTCTGTGGATATTTGTATGCCTTCATAAAATACCCAGGACTTACATTAGCATTATCTGGGGAGTTTTGCCTTTCACGTAGCATTTTAAATAAATAGGAGTTCATATTTAGGCAGAAACAGAACGTTGACTTCTCTTGGGCACACTGAATGTGGAATGGGATCCCCCCCCCNAGCCAATTAATGCTAATCCTAGTGGTAGATTAAACATCTGGGGCTTGTTAGGACCACAAAAAACCCCAAAACATTTTAATGCCACTCATGTGGCCACACATGTTGTTTGGAGAGGTTAGATTTTTTCCATTCACTTGTGACTCTTAATTTTAAAATATATGAGTATTTAAATATTTTCGATTTAATTTTATTTCTGTTCTCAGTAGAGAGAAAATTGTTCTGCCTTCTTTAAAAACGCTGCTTAAATAAATTTGTCATTTGCCTTTTTCCGTACAGTGGTCTTGTGCCTCTTCATAATGCATGTTCATATGGACACTATGAGGTTACAGAGCTGCTGCTTAAGGTAAGCAGAAGGATGGCAAGTAATTACTGTAGAGTTAGATGTGTTAGGTGAGGTATGAACTAGTTATACCAGAGTTGAAAAGGAAGATTTTTTTTTTTCCTGTAGTAACAGGTTTCAAACATCTCGTATGTCATTTCAGAAGCCTGCAACTTTAGGCCTTTCTGTGGTACAGTATATGTGTTTTTTTGCCCCCACCTAATTTCTTTGGACAGATAGTAGAGTTTCATCCATTTGAATTTTTCTGTGGAGAAATCTGCTCTACTGAAAAACTAGCTCATGCAGAAATTCCAATTTTTTTTTGAGGATTCAACAGTATTTTTGTATATACAGGTACTTTTAGAATTATTTTTTTGTATGTGTTCACATATGAAAGAATGGAACCAGTTTTTATAACGAAATGAAAATCTGTAAGCTCTTGGTTGTTGAAGATGATTTCTTACTAATATAAGGCTTTCTCTGCTGCGCTAGCATGGTGCCTGTGTGAATGCTATGGACCTCTGGCAATTTACCCCATTGCACGAGGCTGCTTCCAAGAACCGTGTAGAAGTGTGCTCCCTCCTGCTGAGTCACGGTGCGGATCCCACGTTAGTCAACTGCCATGGCAAGAGCGCGGTTGACATGGCTCCAACGCCTGAGCTAAGGGAGAGACTGACCTGTAAGTGTTTTCAAACTGGAAGCAGTTGTTGTTAAGCGTAAAGCGGTGCTCTCATTTCAAGGCAGGTTCCTCATACTTCACAAGTAGATGCAAAGCAGCAGAGTCACTGCAGCTGTGCCTCTTGCTTCGAACTACGCAGATACCTCTAATATACTGTTCATGATATTGTTTGGTTTCCTTAGATTTAAAATGTTTAAGGCACTGCTAAGTCAGTGAACATGGGAGGTTTTAAAGTCCAGTTAAGTCACATAGGAGCCTCTATATCGAGGCTCTGTATCACACTTAAAGAGTAACTTCCAGGAGGTAGCTTTGGCGTGCAAACTTGAAGAGCTGGGAATTCCAGCATCTTCTCTTGTAGTCTTTGCAGTCCTTACGCTGTTTACAAAACAATCTTTCAGCTCTAATTTGAGTTTTTCTGCCTTTATTTGCCCTCTTTGGGGGTTTTGTTTTCTCATTGTTATAAACTGTAAAAGATAATTGAGACAAGTATGGAAACAAAGCATTATGAAGTTACAGAAAATTTCATGAGAAGTAGATTCTGAACTCGATTATAAATAAGCTTTTGATCTTGTCTGTCACCTTTCCAATATAGCAGAAGCCCCTGACACACTAAGAATGTGATTCTGCACTACTCACAATCACAGCTAGTCAGGTTGTCACCTGTCACTGTTCTTTGCATGCAAAGGTGGCGAGATCATGCGCAGCAGAAAACTTTGCTCTAGGAGAGAAGAGGAGGGCGTTAACAACTTTTAGCTACTTCTCCACTCTGTATTCTGGGCTAACTTGGGAGATGCCTCTGACTTTGAGGCAGGTTAATTTACCATTTGTTTAAATTAGCGAGCAAGCAAAAAAATCTATTTTAGACTTTGGTTTATTTCTTTATAGTTCCTGGAGAGGAGTGAGGAAAGTTTCATGTCCATTAATATCCACTGAAATGTGTACACAAATGTGAGCATCGTGCCAAATTTGACAGTATCTTGATGGGACATCCTGTATTTGCATACCCATAATAGTTTAGTATATTTTTGAGTTCTTTGGTTTTATACTTAGGAATAATATTACATTTATTTGTTATTCCAAGACTTATTTGTACTTGCGGTTTGTGTAATGCTTTGTTTGCAAAGAAATTTTAGTTCTATTTGAAATGAAAATGTAGAAGTTATTACGTTTATTTTTATTTCTAAATCCACAAATGGACTACGTGCTAAAACAGGGTTGGGAGAAGAAAGCTCCGCTTAACAAGCTTAGTATTTCAAGCTTGCTTATGAAAGAAAAATACTGGTATTTTTTGAGATTGTTGTGCTTTTTTTTTTTCCCTAGTGCCCAGGTTCAGACATCATTCTTGTTAACCTACCTTTTGTTTGTGGATTTTAAGAGAAACATTTTTAGTCTTCTTCAAATTCAAAATGATGTAAAACTAAAATGAACTAGTTCCTGAACTGAACAAGATGTGACACTGAAAACAATAAAATTACCTCTGCATACTTGCAAAGATATAGCTGCTATCAAAACCCATTTAATTTCTGTAGCAGACTGGCTTCAAATGCTTAGCCAGTTAGCTTTAAGACCAATAGTTTAATATTTTATATTTAAATTCTATGTTCAGGCTTTACCTTGAATTGTTTGTAATTGTAAATACAATGAGGTTTTTGAAAAGCAACTGTAATGCTTTTTTCTGAAGAGCATGTAATAGCATTGTGCTCACTTGAACACATAAGTAAGTAATTTAGAGGTCACATACGTATTTAATATCAAGTGGGTGGAGGATGAGAGAGATAAAAGCTATAAGGATTTCACTCAAGGAATCACTTCCCCCTCTCCTTTAGAATGTCCCTTTGGTTTCAGTAGGCCCTGCTTCATGTTTTGTGTCCCAGGTCAGCCACTATCTGAAGATGTACAGAAATACTCCCATTTCCTCTTAATTTGAATGTAGTTGCCTTTCTCCAATAACATTTATAAATGTGACATGTTGCTGAATATTAAATGCATCTTTTTCCTCTAACAGATGAATTCAAAGGACACTCTTTACTCCAAGCAGCCAGGGAGGCAGACCTAGCCAAAGTGAAAAAGACGCTTGCTTTGGAGATCATCAATTTTAAGCAGCCACAGTCGCATGAGACTGCACTGGTGAGATTATACAGTCAGTCCATTCGTTTTATGATAAATGCCATGGTAGTGCTAGTTGAGGAGTTTTATGAAAATGTATTCATCATCTGAGACTGAGGATTTGCCATCAAACACTTTATATATTAAAATTAAATCACCATTATAGAAATAACACCATATAATTTTTTTATCACTCTTTTCTTCTTCCTGGTAGATTACAGAAGCCCTCCAGCCACTCCTCACCTGTCCATTTTTCACTTCTCTTCTGCTTTTTTTCCCATCAGTCTCTTTTTTTTGTTGCTCAGTTGCTGTGTTTTTTCTGGGGTTAAATTCTATTCCAGTGGCCCACTGCTTCCTTTTGTGTTTTATGTGGGCAAACTTGGGTTACAAATTTTCTTCATAGGGTACGTAAAATTCTGGTGTACATCACAGGCTCTTACAGGATTGGAATAGTACTGACAATACCACATCAGCTATGGAAGCAGGGGTCTCTGAGACTTTCCTGGCAGTATCCTGCTCTTATTTCGTTGTTTGAAGAAGCAATGGAGGCAAAAAACAGCCAGTATCCCAGACGCAGTGAAGATCTTGAAGCTGAGAGGGACTGATGATGTTATTAAAACCATTATACTTTATTCTAGCAGAACATTTTCTTCATAGTGGTAGGTCTCAGCTGCAGGCATATAACTGCTTATTTAGTGTTACAAACATTGTGGTGGTGATCAGAACATTGTGTGTTGACTACCAAGCATCCCTATGCTCTCTTCACTCCACGGAGGACTCCGCATCCTAGCCTGAACTTAGAGGCAAGACAGAAAAGAGACGTTTAGAGGCTGAACGTAAAGGCAGTAGGAAATTTGGGATGGTGTTATCCTTTCTTTCCTGAGTATATCAGTGGCTGATATGTGGCATCTGTGTGTAGTGATCACTTTGTAATCCTGTGGTGTTCTTTGCTCCTCTCCACCTGCTTATTCTGCAGAGGCAACTAGGCAAAATGGGGTATTTTAGCTCTATTGAGCTCTTTGATTCACTGTTCAGTAAGTGTTTGACTGATTTCTCAGTTTTTTCCTCCTGTACTTGAGATTTCCAAGTGATCTCCCATCCAAGTGGCAGGACTTAACTTCCAGGGTCAGATGAGGTTATGTACAACCTAACTGAGCTATTCCTGTCCCAAGCATGGTATTTTTTACTATGGGGCACTGGGGTCTGTGCCCTGTTACCCCACAAAGGCCAAAGCTATCACCTGGTTTGTGTTTCAGTGTTGCTCTGAGGTTTGGCAATATTTCAGCATTTGTATTGCTTTTAGGGCTGTTTTAACCTATCTGTATTTCCTGCCAATGTGATGTTGTCTGCAAAGCCTCAAAAATACTGCCACTTTTCAGAGCAAAAGTTGATCTTAATGTTTATTTACAAAGCTTGCCTTTGCAAAACTTGGACAGGTTCTGCTGCCAACAGCAGTGTGGAAGCTTGAGTGGCAGTTACTACATGGTGAAAGCTGAAACTGGGCAAAAGATGGTTATCAGGACTGTTGCTACTTAATAGCATTCTGTTTGGGGTCTATCTCATTGTAAAGGCTATTGTTTTGTTATTGGAAAGTTTGAGAACTCTGTTCCAGCAGACTATCTGCTTTTTACGGGTTACTGGTTTAAAAACACGGATAAACATAGAAACAAAGATATTCAACAGTATCTCCTGGTTCTCATGGTCTTCCATCTTGAGACATCCAAACTTGAGACAAGCATTTCTGCACTGATTTTAAAGCATGGTGTTTGGCTTATCGGGAAGCATACTTGTAATTTCAGGCCTCAGGAACGCATTGATAGGGCCAGTGTTGAAAATGTCAGGACAGATTCAGTCTGGTCTCTGCAGAGACTGAAATTAAAAAGGGAGGAGCAAAGCGTTCACTCCGAATGCGCAGACAAACAAACAAGCAGACCCCAGCCACATTCTGGAGAATAGTTATGCCTAGCAAAGGGCTGTGTGGTGTTCCCACAAGGGCAGGCTTGAGCACAGAAAAGCACTGTGTGACATAGGTATCTTTCTCATAGTATGGAAAAGAAGATACTCTAAGAGAACTTACTGGATGCGTGAGAGAATTACCATTGGGTTAACAAGTTCAGTACACACTGAAATAGAAGAAGGAACAAAGCAACATTCAAAAGATATGTTAATCTACAAACAGCAGCAGAATCTTAACGGACCCCATTGGAGTCCCTCTGTAGAAAGTTAGGCTGTTTCGAGCCCTTTGTCTTTACCTTCTCTGTGCATTATGGGCTGGTTTTGTCCTGATACCTTGTTAATGTAGTTGGGAACATACTGCGTTTTTCGTTAATGACAAATAGCTTTAAAATGAAAATTGTTTTTCTGAGTAGAATAATTTAGCGTTGATCACTAGCTTGTGTTTTGTTCGCTATGTTATATGTTTTGGAAAAAATATGATGGATTCTGTTTGCAAATTGTGTAGTCTGATGTTTAGCAGAATAGGAGACAAAGTCATGGATCTTAAAGCTCTGTCATCTGTGTAGTTGAAATATAATTTATATTTACTTTTTTGCAGCACTGTGCTGTGGCCGCTGTGCATCCCAAGCGGAAGCAAGTTACAGAACTATTGCTCAGGAAAGGAGCGAATGTTAATGAGAAAAACAAAGAGTAGGTTTTCTGAATTTTTTGAATTTTCCAAACGACTCTGTCATACTAGGAATATAAAACTAATATCTTNTTACATGTTGCAGCTGAAAAAGCTCATAATGATGTCATGGAAGTTCTGCATAAACATGGAGCAAAGGTAAATATACTTAAATATATTTTATTTAAGGCAAGAGGAAGGGTTATATTGGTTAAATACAGTGTAGTTTTTATGATGGTTACTGCTTTTTCTTCTGTATGCTTTGTGCTTCTTGTATTAACCTTGAAAAGTGAGTTTATCTTAAATCAGTACAGGATGTTCAGGAATCCCATTTGAAAATTAGGTTTTCTCTCCAAGTAACTGCATACAGGCTTTAGGAGTCTAACTTACCCATTTTTAATAAATCTTGCTGCTCATTTCTAATAATTGTGGTCATCTAGGTGCCTCTTGTTGCTTCATCTTTTTGACTCGACAATATCCAATGTCTGAGTTCGCTGACAGTGAGTTTAGCAGTCTAATGCTGGGCATCCCTTAGCCCTTGCTTGCTTCTTAATCTCTTGGTCAGATTGTTTTGCCATGCCCTTCAGCCATTGATGGGTGCTGACCAAAGTAATTTGTGAGCCTGTCGTGAAGCTTGCTTAGAAACACATGGCTCAGCGAGCTATTAATTAAAGGCAGAGGAAAGTATAACTTTCTTTATTAGGGATGTGTTTTAAGCATCTTTCAAAAGTGTTTCAGAATTATCTTTCTCTGAGTTTTAGCAGCAAACTTGACATCCATGGTAATGATATACTTAGCTACTTAATTGTCTCTGAAACTCTTCTTGATGGATACTTTCTTTGCATGGTTTAAAATATAAATGATCTTTTTGCTTTTAAGGAGGCTCACATTACTCTCTTTGATTCTTTATCATCATTCAGGTAGCTAGAAATGAAGAACTACACCTGTAATAATCTAGTGTGTCACTGTTGACGTGCTAGGAGGTGCAAGCAATGTAATTGTTTACATAGTTAATACGATGTCTTTTTATTTTGAAACAATGCATTGTAATTTATAAGCCTGTATGAGAACTCATTGCCAGATTTCGGTATCTGATTCAATTCCGTAGTACTTTAATGAACTAAAATACTAAAGTACTAAAATAGCTTAACAGCAATACCACAACAGAGTTTATCTCATTTGAGAATCCTGATGCAGTGGTGACATATCAAGATTTTCCATGGGGGAAAGTAGGGCCAGAGGTCTCAGTTATAGTCGTTAAAACCATTCATTATCCTTTTCCCAGATTCACTCTTAGTATCATACCTTTGCACTGAAAGTGAAAAAAATTCCTTTTGCCTTAGGAGTAGATACCTCATGGCTTTATGGATCTGATTTTGCACATGAATTCAGTAGTTATGGTACTTGGGTAGGCACTGAACTGGACATGCTGGAATTTCAAGTGTATTGATACCCAAATACTACTTGCTTTGAAATACAAGGAGTTTCTGTGTGCTGAGGATTTCTGGAAAGCCTGCTACTGTACTGTAGGTATTTAAATTAGTGCTCCCTTGAAAATCTAGCTCTGTGTAGCCAGGTTAGGAGCAAGCTCAAAGACATCATCCTTACTGGAATGGCTCAATTTTCTTGTTTGTGTCAGTAGCACATTGTGACAATAGTTTGTAATTATTTTATGTCCTGAAACAAGAGTTCCTAAATCATGATCCAGGAGTCACTTGTGGACTGAGTGATGGTGGTGAGTGGCCCACAGTTATCTACAGAACCATGCTCAATGGTGTGTTCCGTTGTTTTTTCCATTGGCAGCATGCAAGTAGAGGTGCACTGATGGTCATTGAAACTCATTTTTCATTCATATCCTCGTGTATGCTTGCTATGTTTTTCTGAGTATAGCCATTCACATTTATGATCTAGCAAAGCACTTAAGTGCACGGCAGGACACTGCTCATAGTTAAAATTAAGCATATATTTTCATACTGCAATGGATCAGGTCCCTCATATCAGTGTTCAAAGTTAGCTGTAAAATGGTACAATCATGTTTTTTTGTGAGTAGGTAGGTCATTAAGGCTTAAGAAGCACTTTGAAGTTCCCAGATGGGATGTGCTCTAGAGTATTAATTGGTTAACTAGGCATATTTTATGACTCTAAAATGTTTGTCTTGCTTGTATGTTATCATTTGACCTCTTGTTCATGTTTTGAATGTAGGCAGTCGGTTTATCAGACACTCTTAACATGGATATTTCTTTGTTTCTCATTGTTGGGACACGGCAGCTTTAATCCCATTTGTTGTGTTTCTGAAAGCTTTTTCTTCATGTTTACTCTTTTTGTGCCTTGAATTTTAGTTACTTCATAAGATGTAGTCAGATGTACTAAGGTCTTTGATCCTGTATAGTTGTGTTTTTTTACAAGAGAGGGTTTTCACGAGCTAGTGAATCTAGTCTGCCTGCAATAGCAGCCTCACAGTGAAATATCCATTTGTTCTTCGAACAGCACTCTCCTGCAGTTTAAATACCTCTTTTCCATTTTGATGCTTCCTTTGCTGAGGTATTTGCAGTGAGCAGATTCTTCTTAGCCTTTGTTTTGGTAGGCTAAAAGCCTCAAACACTTAGATTTCCCTCATAAGGGAACATCGCCATTTCCTAGTGATCCTTATAACCCTTCTCTTTACTAGCACCAGAAGACATCTTGGAGTTCAGGCAACAAGAATGGAATTCATTCCCCCACTGCCTTATGTGATGGCACTTCCATATCTAATGTAAATGCTGGACTAATGCATACTGGGATCATATTTGCCTTTTAAATAGACATGACACAGTAGTACTCAGAGCCTTCCTGTACTCTTGTAGTACACAGAGAATCTCGATTATTTTTTTTCTTGCTAATTTTTCATATTCATGCCCTTCAGCACAATTCTCCTGTGCCAAGATCATTAATGAAAATATTAAAACAAAATTACCCCACAACCAGTCACTGAGCAGCCCTCCCCCTTTCAATACATTCAGTTCTTCGACCAATCTCTATTTTTCCATATAAAATAAATAAAATTTTCCCATGTGCTCCCATATCAAATGCTGACTGAAGTGTGGATGGATGAGACCTACCGTATTTTCTTTACTTTGCAACCATTTCTTCTATCAAAAGAAAGGTACTGTATAAGTCAGCTTTAATCTACCTTCTGGAAACCACTACTGATTATAAAGAGAGTAACAATTTGAAAAAGATGAGTAACTGGGGCTTCAAAGAAAGTGGAACTTTCTTCTTCTAAAATACAGTGCCAAAAGGCAGACAGCTGACCCACAAAAAAACATCCAGTAATGGATTTAGGAGACAAAGTCATGTAAAGTTTTGTAGATCGAAAATAATTTGTGATTGTTATAGCAATAGAGAGGAAACTGCTGTTTTCATGAGGAGCAGCTGTGATCTGTGTCAGACAGCAAAAGTGAGATAATGTGAAGTATGCGTGTTTGAGTCTGCTTTCCTTGTTTTATGAAATGGACTGAAGCATGGTGAAGACTGCTTTAGGGACTTTGCTTGGGATGAACAAGAGATGGTTTGTGGTCTTGGAGCTGGATTTAATTATCCTTAATTTTATCACTGTAAGTTTGCTGTTTGAAGTATGTTAGACAATAATAAAAAGTGAAGGACTGCTTGAATAACATGTGCTTGATCTAGACGTATTTTACAGAAATATTTCTAAGAACGTTAGTATTGGCAAGAGTGAACCTATACCCACAAATTACTTATTTTGGTGTGTCTTGCTGGCCCTTACTGACAACACAGACTAGGTATGTAATTTGAACTGTGAAGAAGTCCTTGGTGCACATCGCTTGCACATCATCTTGTTGTGTCTAAGCAATACCCATCCCATGGTCAGTGAAGATATTTTCATTAGCTTGTTACTTGAGTTTGCAGAAGTTGACTGTCAGCTGTACATCTAAAGCACAAGCGAGAAACCTTGGGGTTTCTTAGAATTTTCTTCAAGAACGTTGGTCATAAATATCTGTGGTTTTAAATGCCATACCCAGTTTTTACTTGTTTGCCTGAACTGCAGTGTGAAACAGCATTTCACACCACTGCTTATTTGATGTTGAATATCCTCAAAGTACCTTGATGAAAAATAAAATCAGAGCATCTCTAAAGAATCCTCAAACATAAACTATTTTTTTATTAGGCCCATGAGCAAATCTTCAAGTGCCACAATTGTATCTTTGAAAATGGTTGAAATCCTTTGTTTAAAAAGAAAATCATTTGAAGGTGGTGAACTAATGAAAAAGTGGCTTTCATCCTGTTTTGTTGTATTGCTAGATAGTTGGGTAACATAACTAGCTCCTTGTCTGAATTTACAGATACATGGGAAATGTAATATGTTCAGAAGGACATTTGGCTTTCTAGCAGTGCAGAGGAAAAGGATTAAAGTCATTTCTGAACTGGAATGATTATTGGAAAGACCTGCAAGCATGGAAGTTCACTGGTATCTTGGGCAAGTGTAGAGATGTCATGGATGCTATTTGTTTAACTGTGTTATTTTTCTAAAGGGTACTGTTGGAACTATTCTTCTGCAAGAGAAAACGAGCCTTTCTAAGGTCATGTTAGACAGATGGTAACCCTGTTCATGATGGTAGCAGAAATGGCTTCATTCTGCTCTGCTAGAAGGATCTTGCTTTATGGATCTTTGCATAATACAGTTATTTCTGTGCGTTGGAGTAGCATGTTGCCAGCCTTTCATGACAGTGGATTTGAAAATGATCGCCGTTTATCTACACCCACAGGACAGACTTAAATGGTTTTGAACAACCTTGTTGTGTAATACGTTTGATCCCAACATTTCAGGTAAAGGTATAGATTTTTCTCAGGAAAGACTAAACATTGAAAAATTAGATTTCCTTTCAGAAATGTAGCAGGTTCTGGACTATGATGGTTAACAACATGAAGAACTGTGTGATCTGTTGCGATTGTGTGGCTCAGCTTTTCTCACTGCTTAGACATCCAAACTTAGTGACATTAATCTTAAGCTTTTATGTAAAGGGACAACTGTGGAACATATGGCTGGATCATGCAGGAGCTTTCAGAGTGAAACTAGACCTTTTTTTTTCTTTTTTTTTTTTCCTTCTCACAGCTTGAAATTGCCACCGGTGCCTCTTTGCTCCAATCTTGTTTATTATTAGTGATGCACAAAGACACAAGACAAACTGCAAGTTGTCTTCAGAATAAATGTATCAGGAGATCAGCTAGAACACTTGAATTGCAGGGAAGGATACTGTGATACTGGAACTGTTTGGCAGAGCACAAGTTTCATGTGTGATTTTTAGAATGTACATCTTTTAGAAAGATCTCACAGAGAGAATTGCAGTGCTTGGAAGCTGTTGCATTTTGTGCCACTGTAGTGTCAAAGAGTAGGAGGATATTTAGGGCATTTGATGCCAAAAGGAAGCTGATATGCTTATAAAGTCTTGCAGAAATGTTTCCTGAACAGGTCCCAGCTGTTGAGCTGCCACAAGTGCCTGGCAGCCAAGGGGATATTGCTGTAGCTGTGTACGCGGCTCCAAGATAGCAGCAGTGCAGGGAAGAAAAATCTCTTCAGTGTCTGATACATGACCATTTCAATTTCTCTACTGCATCTATCCAGGATGGGGAAAAGGAAATTAAAGGGATAAATGGGAAGAACAGAAGGAATTCTGCATTGGGAAATGCTGTATAGGACAGTGTCGTTGCATGAAAAGCTTTACTTAAAACCACTTTTCTTTCAATAACTGCATTCCACTTTTATGTTGCGATTTGAGCAGTGGAGTAACTGCTTTCATGCTCAGAGGTGAAGAAGCCAGAGCCACTGTGCTGTGGAATAAGAGCTGTCAAATCTGTCATTTTTAACTCCTTGCAGAAAGCTTGTCTGTGAAGTAATGCAGAGCTGCAGCCTTCTAATTTCAGACTGCTTATAGAGGGGACCAGTTGAATATTTCTTGGGTTTTTTTATTAGTGCAGCAGGAACAATCTGCCTTCTTAGTGCACAAATAAGGCAGTGCACCTTGGATATTTTACATTTTGTCACATAGAGTTTAAACTTTAGCTTTGAATTTGAATGGGCGTGTTTTTAGACCTAGCAGTGGTTAACCCAGGCACGTGTCTTACCAGGTTTGATTTTATGAGACTTTAATCTCAGTTTGTATTTCAATTTGTAATGCTCAAATTGATTTTCATTTGGAAATAAATCCTGTTGCTTTCAGCCTTAGTGCAGTACATTCTTGGGTTGATTTTAGACAAATGCTGAATGATTGGTGAGAGCGTATCTGCCTCAAAGTGAATATAGTCCCCATGAAATTGACCTTCAAAGCCTAACTCTGCTCCTGAGGGAAAGAACAGCTTCATTTGGTGCAGGCATCCGTCTGTCAGCTGCAGCCCTCTTTATCCCAGAAGTAAGCAGGCATTGCTTCAAATGGCTGGCGTTCTTCTGCCACAAGAATCGATTGTTGGCAAAGATAATTATTTGGAGGTGAAAGGAGACCTGCGTAAGACACGCGAGATGATGGATCTGATGACTCTGCCAGTGTTCTTTTCAAATGAATATTAACGTTTTTTCCAGGTACACACTCAGGATAGAATTGTGCAGTGTGAATGCCCTGCTGCTGTTCTTCAACAGTTTGTTCAGTACAGACATGTTTAACACAGGAATTTAGTGTTACAGAAGATGTTAGCTATGATGCTCTCTCTTGTGCAAACAGTGTGTTATCAGCTACTTCCAGAATCCACAAGTCTCATTTCATTCTGCCTTTACCATCACTAAACCTGTATAGCTCCAGACTTCTGCTTTTCTCAGTGCCCTTATCAGTGGCGAAAGGTATCCGGTGTCCTGAAACAGATGAGGATCATCATCTGAACAAAATGATGGATTTGGGACATTCAGCATCTAGTTAATATTTATGATAACAGAAAGTTTTTATTTAAAACAAAACTTATAGGGAAATCCCATTAGAGTGGCATGAGCTGAGCACCATTAGAAGAAAGCAGAACTGTTCTCCTGTACATCTTCCTGCAAGAGAGGTTTGTGATCTGGGAAATTCCTGCTTTATCAGTCTATAGAATTGTTCAGGGATGTAGAAGAATTTCAGACAATATTGAATCACATTCCACTTTATTTATGTGGTAGTTCTTTGTTCTTTCCTGGGGCTTGATATTATTGTATTGCAGGTATTTTACTTACTTTTTTTACCCTATCTGGCAGTAGATATTTTCTACGTAGTTAACCCCCTAATTAAATTTCATTTAGTTACAGAATACATGTCTTACCCAAAATGTTTTTTCACTAGTTTTTGTGGAAAGGTACTAGGATTTGCAGGCTGCATTTTAGGTGAGAAATAACAAGCAAAACCTTTGTTCACTGTCACCACAAAGATTTTGAGAAGGTAAAAAGGTGGGTTTTTACAGTAACGGAGTCTATTATGCATGCAGTTCACAGCCTGCAATCCTTGGGCTTGGAAACAGATAACAGGTTCTGAGTTGCTTGCAGAGAATTTAGAGTAGTTCTGTATTTCATAAAGTGGTAAAAAAGCTGTTGGACATTTGCATTTAAATTTGTCATGAAATCGCTGCTAGGTACAAAGTATCTTCTTGAAAGGTTATTTTCATGAGGGTTTTTTCTGCCTTTTAAAGCTCTCTGTTATTCTTTTCCTTTCTCTGATAGTGAACCCATGGAGATGCTTCTAGTTATTTAGATACTCTGTTAGATCTTGACAGACAGATAGGTTTCCATTATATCATACTCTCTGAAAGTGATACTCCTATTTTGCCTGTTTATACAGTCTTGTATTGAGTAGAATTATATCCAGTTATACTTAACATTTCTGTAAAAGGACAAAAAGTGAGGAAGAAATGGACTGTTTGTATCCAGCCGCCCCCCCCGAATTCCTAATCTGACATCTTTGTTTTGCTTTAATTCTTGGTAGTGAGTAATGTTGAGTTCATTCCCCTTCTGAGGAAGACAGATGGTAATTTCCTTAAATCTGGAAGATCATTGAATTGTTGGGTTAATTATTTACCTCTTTCTCCTCTTCTCTGAGAATTTTGCTTTTCTTGCACAAGGTTGATCTTCATCGAGTTTGTCAAAAGCTTGATCACTATTTTAAGTATCGTTTTGGGAATCCTATGTTGTCTGTTAGCCATGCGAACAAATAACCTACGTTGTTAAAAAACAGGAAAGCATCAGTGGTAAATTATCTTTACGTTGGAGTGTTTACATATTTTGTCATCTGGTTTTGTTTAGTTGCAATGCAGAGGTATTGATAGATAAATTTGTATGCTGGAAAATACTTGTTATTGCCCTTCTTATTAAGGGCAGGGACAGGTGCAGGCTTTTAATTGTTACAATATTTTATATTACTGATGATTTTTCAGATGAATGCACTGGACACACTTGGTCAAACAGCGTTGCACAGGGCTGCGTTAGCAGGTCACTTGCAAACCTGCCGGCTCTTGCTGAACTACGGCTCTGATCCCTCCATCATCTCTTTACAAGGCTTTACAGCGGCACAGATGGGAAATGAAGCAGTGCAACAGATTCTAAGTGGTGGGTAAAAATAAAGGCTTGTGTGTTTGAACTTCAGTTTCTCCCCCTTACAGCTGTGGATCTTATATCTTTTTCAATGCAAGAGACTTGCAGTAGTTTTCTCCGCCATCATGTGTGCATATCTATAGTATGTATTATGCGATACTTTTCAGAAAAAAAAAAACAAACAACAAAGCCCTGCTCAATTTAGTGATTTTGCGCGAATTGGGAAGAAGATAAAGATCTTTTGGATTTAGAGCATGCTGCTGTATGGGGAGATTCTGGGAAGTCAAATGTGGGGAGTTCTGGTTTTTTTTGGTAACAAGTTCCAAGACAACTGGAATATCGCTGGACATGTGAGAAACCTTTTTCCTCTCATCAGCCACCCTGTTAGGTACTCCATACTTTAGGAGTCACAAGCAGAGTGGCGGAAAAATACTGACAATTACTAAACCACTTGAACTTTCACCTCAAATCTCTTGCTTTTCCAGCAGAGAAAGATTATATTGCAAAAGTGCTCTGGATACTCTTTAGATAACAATTCATTCATATTTTGCATTAAAATGGTGAATAGATGTTGGAAGAGGGTGCCGCTATTTTTCACAAAAGTACTTGAGGGTTTGAATCCTCTTACCCATGTCACATGAATTTCTGCAAGTAGGGAGACCCATTGTAGCTAGGAACTCCACTTCCTTCAGTGTTTTCAACAATGTTCAATGTTGCCTTAAAACAGGAAAAAAAAAAAAAAGGCATTTTGCAGCAGTGCAAGGAAGGACTATTTTGAACTGTATCCACTGCTGAGATGTAGCTGGTTACATATAGCTGGTTACACAGGTAGCATTATCTGTTTAAAATATGCATGTGACTGTATGTATGTGTATTAAGAGAGAAGAATGTTAGCTATGAATCAGAAGAAAGGAAACATATCCCCTGCTGTTAAAGAGAATAGGAGTTTGATTTTTTTAAAAAAGTAGTAAACTTACAAGTATTCTGAAAGCATTAATTTGATTGTGAATTAAAAATTCATTTTCAGTGATTTACCTTTTCTGGGAAAACTAGTTTCAGATGCCATACTGTACTGGTTTTCACTGGACAGGTGGCAGCCTTTCTCTTACATCCCTGAAGGTGTTCGAGACTGAAACATTCAAAAGCTAAAAAATATCCATGTAGTGTAGGGTTGTTGACACTTTGTTCTCTGTATTTCAAACCTAGTAAATGAATGCTGAAGTTATTTAGCAAATATTAGTGTATGTTCATTTTTGTAAGAATGGGTTAAAGAAATATTTTTTTTAAATGTTGGAGTTGTTTTGATAGAGATTGTTACCTGAGGACTGAGTTCACAGCTTAAAATAGTTTCCATACAGTATTGGATTTTTTTTTTCCTCACCTTGATTGCTGAGCTACTTCCCAACTGTGAGATAACAACCATGAAAACAGTTTTCGGATTGCATAGTGGCCCGTGGATACCACTTTGTCATAGAATCATAGAGTGGTTTAGGTTGGAAGGGACCTTAAAGATCATCTAGTTCCAACCCCCCTGCATGGGCAGGGACACTTTATTCTAGCTGCTTGTGATTTTGCTTGCAACTGGTAGGAGTATGGTCATGTAATGTAAGAAAGCTCATAAAGTGAGCTTGTTAATTATTCCAAATACTTATTAGAAAATGCTGCTAGTTTTGCTTTTTTGAAGAGTAAGATTTGTTTTGTTTCTTTGCTCAGTCCAGCTTTTTGGCACTCAAGTTCTATCTAGTGGAATTGAAGTGTTTCCTTCCTGTTGTAATTAGATTGTGTTTCTGATTCATTGCCTTTTTTACCCTCACCAAAGTCAGGGTCTTGGCTATTTTGTGAAGACAAGGACAGGAGTCCAGAGAAGAGATAAAGAATTGCCAAGGAGCAGAGCTTTGGATGCAGTATAGTACTTAGCCTCACCTATTCTCTCCCTACCTCAGGACACTGAGGTGGTGGTGCGCTGGGGAGACCAAGGGAAGGCAAATAACTTAAGGTGAAGAAGGTGTCAGCTGAAATCTTAATCCATTCCAACAGCAGCAGTTTGATGCATTCTCTGCTCTGCTCAGTCACTAACGTTTGTGTCAAACCCCTGCTGCCATCCTTCTCTTGCAGCGTTTGAATCGCTTACGGTCATAGAATGATTTAGGTTGGAAAAGACCTTTAAGATCATCGAGTCCAACTGCTTTCTAGTGGAACTGCTCCAGAGGATCAAGGTAGACTTGAAGAATGGAGCTGGCAGCTTTGGCTGTATTAAAGGTGCCACTATCCCTCTTCTGTGAGCTTTCTCAACCTTTCCTTCAATTGAGATCATTTCTTCACCTAATAGTTGAGCTTGTAGGAGTTGCTTCTCTCTTCTTCCTCCTCGTCTTCCTGCAGTGAGTATGGAAGCAAGGAGGTAGCAAAAGGGCACAAAACACTGATCAAGAAGAGAAAATAGGGCTGCAATAGGAAATACTACATCGAAGTGAATAGATAAGTTAATGTCCTTCTGTAAGGTTAGCTAGTTAAGAAAACAAATATCCCTTTATCCATTTTCCAGTCCTGTGATATAGTCACAGATTGCATTGCAAAGTCAGGAATTGACTGGATTCTGCAGAAACTTTGTTAATCTGTAAGAAGTACCTTCTCAGAACATCTCTGCAGTTTCCTCCCGGGACATAGTACCAGTTCTCTACATTTAAAGTAGTCGTCTTAGTATTTTTGATGAGTAGCATGCACGTCTAGAACGAGTTTAGCCTGTAACAACGCTCTGACGTTCTTACAGAGGATTGCAACCCCAAGTTCACCCTGCCCCATTTGTTTTGCACTAAGCAGTCATTTCTGTCACTAATCAGGCAACATGCTGCCAAAACTGCTATTCCAGAAATCCTTGAGCTTGAGAGGAGTGGCTTCTACAATAGAAAGCAGTTTCTAATAAAAATGAAGTGAACAAGATTATCTTTTCAGCTCCTTTTTGAGCAACACTGAAGAGCTCTAGGAACTGCGCCTTTCCAGCCACTTCCAGAGGAGGACCTCTTCCCTCAGGGCATACTTGCTTTCTCACAACCATATTTCTAATGAGAAGTGGTGTAAAAAAGAGTTTTGAGGCTAAAACCTGTCATTGTCTTACAGTCATTTAAAGAAGAAAAAGGTATCTCTCTAAAGGTCTCCTTTTAATCACTATGTCATTCTTCTGATTCTATTTTTAACCACCCCATGTTTATAACAAGGGACAGATCTCATTGTTGCGTTGAAGCGCGGCACGCAACTGGAACATCACAAAGCAGGCAGTCACCGTGTGGCCAGGGCCATCTTAGAAATGCCATCCCATCGTCACTGCTTCATAGTATGAGACAGCACAAGTGCAGAGTGCAAAGGCTGTAATTCAGCTGCTGAATTAAACGCACTTAACCCTGGCTGTACACTGGTGCCTCATGCAGTTTGCTGAAATTGTAGAGAGAGGTGCTTTTCATCTTCAGCAAAATTTTGAATCTGTCCCAGTGAGCGTGTAGATTTCTTAAATGCAGAAATGGTCATTTTTACCATGCATAGGATTAGCAAATCATTGAAATTCCATTTGGCAGAATAATGTCAGCTCTAGAGTCTAAATCTGACTGGTTTACACTGAAACCAAGGCTCCTTATTCAGCCATTTAGGCAATATGAACTTGAACATCACAACTCCAGCTTTATTTTTACAAATGACAACAGACTTTTTTTTTTTTCCAGTTTGGAAAATATGTTGAGCACAAGTTAATCTAACTTAATGATCCTAAGTAATCCTAAAACATCTTTTTCCCTTTGTAGAGAGTACACCTGTGCGCACATCTGATGTGGATTATCGGTTGTTAGAAGCATCCAAAGCTGGAGACTTGGAAACTGTGAAGGTAGGTTTGAGCAATTCATGTTAATTTTCCACTTGGTATTGCTGTGAGAGGCTTCTGGAAGCTTCTGCTACAAGAGTTGTGGAAGTAGTGCCCAGTGGATGGTAAATCATACAAAATGGGAAGGCAGATTTCTTCATTATTTTTTCTAGAAAGTAGTGCATTAAGATGTGCTGAGGTGTTTCTCTCGAATTTTTGGTTGTTCATTCTCCCAGTCCTTCACAGAGTCATGTCTTCAGTGGACTTAGATGCAATGTTGCAAATGCAGCCGTAATTCTTTGAAGTGGCCCTGTGATCCTCAGAATGACAGTTTACTAGAAACAAGCCTCAGGTGCACGATTCAATCAGAAGGCAAGCAAACAAAAGGGTTAACAGGCAGCAGACTTCACATTTTAAGCCATCCTTAATCTGAAGGTGAAGGGTCAGGCTGTGGAATACCAGCATCACAGGGAGGTTTGATCGTGTCTTTCATACTTGGCCTGCGAGCAAAATAGCTTCCAGGTAGACTGTTCTGCATGCATTCTCACCTTGAACTTCAATATGATATGTATTAATATTCAAACAACAGCAGTTTTGTGCACCAGCAGCTCCTTTGACTGCCAAGCTCAATATTTCTAGATTTCTGAAGAGAACTTAAGGTGGAAATGGTAACCTATCTGGAGAAAGTGACATGGCCTTGAACCTGGTGCTTGATTTAGAGGCTCACCCTTTCTAATACATTAGGAATGTCTTCATCCTGCTTCTATCACTTAAATCTTGTTTGTTGTAGAAGTAGTTTCAGCCATAAATTTAGAGCAGCTATTTTTTTCACTTTGCCTAAGTGGAAAGAAACTTCCTGCAACCTAACTTCTAAACATCTGTATATAATAATAAATGGATCAGATTTTGTGTTGGGGTGTTTGGGGGTGGTAGTTCTTTTTTTTTTTTCTTTTGTGGTCTTTTTTGTTTGTTTGACTGTGTTTTATTTGGTTTGTGGGGGTTGTTTGTTTGTTTTAGTTCTGTACTAGATTTTGATTTCTTCTTTTGTCTTTGCAGCAACTTTGCAGCCCTCAGAATGTGAATTGTAGAGATTTGGAAGGCCGTCATTCAACACCACTGCACTTTGCTGCAGGATATAACCGCGTATCAGTGGTGGAGTATCTGTTGCACCATGGGGCAGATGTGCATGCCAAAGATAAAGGGTATGTTTCATTCCATGATATGCTCTGCTATTTTCTATTAGTGTGAGACTTCTACCCCCCCTCTATTCATTTTGCTTCAGATTTCAGTAACCATGGTGTTTTTCTCGTTAATTTTTTTCTCTTTCTTTCTTGTTCTGCATTGTTCCTGGCATCACTGTAGGGAGATTTATAGACCATTAAGGCATACTTAGCTTTCTGGCAAAGCTGTTGTCAAGTACATATCTGGCACTGTAATACATGAACCTTCTTTTACCCCTTTTGCCCATTTTGGAGACTTTTTTCTGCTTAAAAGCAGGCTTTAAGTTATTTGAGGTGATCTAAAATGAGTTTTGAATTGCATGGGGTAAAATACCAGGTCATTTTTCTAATTCTGTTATTTAGCTTTTATTATTCAGTTACTTATTCAGTTGAACATTATGAACCATTTACGGGTTTTTGTGTTGTTTGCAAAGCAGTCATAGAGAATAGCATGACTATGTTTGATCTTTCACTCCAATATATTGGTTCAGGGTGGGGAATAATTCATTTCCAGTGCTAAAACATTTCCAATTCTGAATTTTCAGGCTCTTCCTGAAAGAAGTGTTTGAGTATCTTTCTGTATCTACTTGGTGTGCAGTGCTCACTAATAACTGTACTTCAAACCCATTGTATAGTGTTTTACCTTTTCAGAAATTTACGCTCAAACATCCAAAGTCAGAACATCAGTGATTCTTGCGATTTAGTCTTTGGCTGTTGTTGTTACTTGGCATTGTTGTTACTTGACATTGAAGTTACTTGCTTGTGGAAGTAGTAACACTGGTGCTTGTTGAGTATTTAAAAGTCTCATGGATGAGAACTGAAGTAGGATAATGAAGTTTTAATTGGTATTTTAATAGCAGGGAAATAAAGCTATGAAAATTGGAAAGACTGAAAGGTACCACTAATGTCTGGTGGAAGTTTTATCTACTTGAACTGTGTGTGATTGCATATTGGATTTTATTTTCTGTAGCTATTAATACTTTCTCTTTGATTAGTGGCTTAGTACCCCTGCACAATGCCTGTTCTTATGGACACTACGAAGTGGCTGAACTCTTAGTGAGGCACGGTGCTTCTGTCAACGTGGCAGACCTGTGGAAATTCACTCCTCTACATGAAGCAGCAGCAAAAGGAAAATACGAAATCTGCAAACTGCTTTTAAAAGTACGTGCTTTAGTTCTCAGAAGTGTCTTTAAATGTGTTTATGTTTATTTTTGCTGAAGATTAATTAATGCAAAGTTAATAGCATTCAGTGAGTTCTTTATGGTGTCTTTGAATGTATTTTCATCTTATTTGTCAGATGGTTTCTTGTGTAACATCAGTTCACTTAGAAGGAATCATCAGTACAGTTACTTTTTCCAGTACGTGTATTAATACTATTAGCCAAGTAGGACAAGACTCTCAAACTGGAAAAAGCAGCTGAATTTGTGTAAAACTACAAAAACCCCACCTTATCCTATTTATCCGTTTCTGGAACAGTTACTGCAATTAAATAAACCTTTGTAAATACTTACACAAGAGCATGTTACAGAGCAATAACTGAAGGTGGGTCCTAAATGGTGCCTGGCATGTGAGAAATATAAAACTGTTAGGTTAATGTACAATTTATCAAGCTCCTGGAGGAAATGCGTGTTAATATTCTGTGGAATAAATACTCATTATAATTAGTGGAAGAACCTGTAAAAAGCATGAGGTAACGCCAACATGTTTCCAGTGAGAAACATGATTTTGAGAGACTTCTTAACATAAGGTCGTATCCTGCCATGGATAAAAGAGGGTGCTAGAGTAGAATTTCATGCCAATCCTATTTCCTGTTTTAGCCTTGCCTAGTTCATGTCCCTCTGAAATGCCGCATTTAAAATAAGAGTAGGTCAGAATGTGGATAGTCTTAGAATGATGAGGCTCTTCCCCATCCACTTCTCTTTTCATTTGCTGCTGCAAAGCCCTGCTATTTCCCTTGTATCTCATTAATTATTTCACTTGATTACCATAAAATCATTCAGAGGGGGAGCACATCAGTTTGAAACACATCTGCAGCAGAAACCAGAAGATATTCAGAGATGCCTGTGGAGTAGGTGTGATGATGGCCCTGGTAGTAACACCTGAATATAGATGTTAGCTCAAGCTATAGGAGCACTCGATCTCTCAAGCACAGTGTTACTTTATAGACACCGGAGATCTGTGGAGTTTTCTGATCATTCCGCTGGGAATGTAGCCATTTTTTGTGTTCAAAGGATCCTGAATGGATGTATGACAGGAAATAGAAAAGTGCTGAAATCTTTCTTTTTGGAATCAGTCCTGCACAAGAGCTAAGTATGCTGTTCAGGGGACAGTTTTGTAAAGGCTCTGGATGTCCATGGGTATATGCTCACGCTGCAGGTTTGCTCAGGACTTCTACTGCTGTCTCTTATGCCAGCTGGCAGTGCTGTCAGTTCTGCTGAGCTGTGGATGTTGGACTTGACTCCTCCTGACTTGCGCTCTTTCTGTCCTGTTCTGCTTGAAGAAGGAAACAAAAATATGGAGGCATTTTAGCGAGACTTCCTTTTTTCATCACCTTTCTATAAAATTACCACCTTCATTTGTTTCTGTGCCTCTGAGGGAGTCTCAGAAGACACTGCCTCTTCATTTAGATATTTATTCTGAAGGGTATTTGAATAGTTCCAATTTTGATGAGTTTTAAATTAAGGGATCTAAGGTCGTGTCTTGGAGAAGTCATTGCAGTTTAAAAGGCTTTGTGCAAAGATTGCTCTCTTCCGAAAAGCACCACAAATGTGGAGCTGGTTCTGTATAATCAGTACTTTGTCCTGTTCTGTCCCTTGCTGTTTACCCTTTACACCCTAAGCATTGCTGTACCGCTTCCAAATACAAGGCAGTTAATTTCTTCTGTTCTCCCCATCCCCAGCTCATTCATTCCCTGTGGCTCACACTAACACAGCTCTGCCAGCATCGCCGGTTAGAAATGGCAGGGTAGACTTGCTGGCAGGGGTTGGACCACTGTGTGTGATTATTCGGAAGGGGCCAGCCAGAGAACTGTAGTGCCAGCAGCTGCCTCTGCCTTATCTATCTTTTTTTTTTTTTTTTTTTNAGCTGTCCTCCCACAGAACTGTATGTGGACGTGACTCACACCATATGCTGTATGTAGATGTATGCTGCCCTCCTCGTCCTGTGCTCCAGTACTGTGTTCTTGTCACTGGCTGATCTGCATGTTTTACCTGCACAGATAGACTCAGGCAGTCATCCAAATCCAGTTTCCCACCAAAATGTTTTCTTCACTGCTTTCCAGGACCTGTAAACTGTTTGAGATGGTGCTGTTATCTATTGGAAAGTGTAGAAATTAGTATTTTTCTAGTTCCTTTCTGAAACGAGTTCCTTTCAATAGTAGGGCGGCATTTAGTGAAAACTGGGGCCTGGCTTCGCTCGCTCAGAAAGGTGCGCTGCGGAAGCACCCCTGCCAGCCAGTTTGCAGGAGAAGGGAAGGACTGGCCGGCAAGGAATTTGCAGTTGGCTTTTCTTTAGCACCCGCTGTGACAGTAGGGTGTAGCTGTGTGGAGGGTGTGCTCCTGAACTTACTTCATTTGTGAGTAGAGCAGTGGCAGCTCTTGCAGGGGGCTGCCATTCTTGTCTGTGGAGTTGAGATTCGCACAGCTATGTTGTGGACCAGTGCTTTAGGCATAGCCTCCTGGATTTATTCTCGTGTGTCTACTCATCTATACAGTAGTTACTTCATGATGGCCGGTCAGGAAAATCTCCTGCCTCCTATCTTGTGCCATAAAATAGTGACGCACCTTCCATGCACTGCTCTGCTCATGGTTGTGATGGTAGCGTTCCACTTCATTCTTTGCAGCATGGAGCTGATCCAACAAAAAAAAATCGCGATGGGAACACTCCTCTAGATTTGGTGAAAGAAGGAGACACAGATATCCAGGACTTACTGCGAGGAGACGCTGCCTTGCTAGATGCTGCCAAGAAGGGGTGCCTGGCACGAGTGCAGAAGCTATGTACTCAAGAAAATATCAATTGCAGAGACACCCAGGGAAGAAATTCAACACCACTACATCTTGCAGGTGGGTGACTCACCAGGTCTTGAAGGCTCGTATATTTATGACAGGGCTACAGAAGTCAATCACCAAAACCAGGATTGGTATAGTAAGAGTTTCATAGAGGATTGTCCTGTACAGGGAGTAGTTAACTATAGCAGCTGTATCTCAGGAGGTGATACAGTTACTAGAAAAGAGGAGCTTTTACAGTTGAAAAATTGCTTTAGCTTTTCTGTCTAATAATTTTTCTTTGGTTTAGCTTTCCTAATACCTAATTTCTTTTCCTGTGCCTTTTCTACAGCTGGTTACAACAATTTGGAAGTAGCTGAATACCTTCTTGAGCATGGTGCTGATGTTAATGCTCAGGACAAAGGAGGATTAATTCCCCTACACAATGCGGCATCCTATGGGGTAGGTGCAGGCATTCTTGCCATGAGTAGACCAACAAGGAACTCCTTAGAGTCATATCCACAGGCATTTATTTTGCAGCTGTCTTGCTGTGAACATAGTTCAGGTTTTGATGACATGAAATACTTGGGCTAAGTAGCTGTTGAGTCCTGTTTGCAGTCCTACGGATCTAAATACGACACAGATTCAGGTGTGCTGTAGCAGTTCAAGGCTGCGGTTTGGAAAGCTCACTAGAATGTAGCTTTTATGCAGGCAAGTAGATACGCAGCATTGAACAATGTTAAATTTGGAGTGACTGCTGAAACAGAGAAGACCGTTGCCAAAAGACTTGGATGGAAGGAAGAGAACAATACCAGGGGACTGTGTTTGGGTGATGACAGGGAAGTGGAGGTCTGTCACAGCTGGTCTCTGGTGGGGAGCAATTGCTAAAGCTAAAGTGTCAAGGGACTACTGAGTTTGTAGTATGGGTGTCCTCCTGGGCAAGCTGTCTACTGCTGTGGGGATGCAGTGGCCAATTCAAACCGTTGTGCATGAGGCAGGCCCTCCTTCCTTTGTATAGGAGGAAGCATCTGTGTGCGTACCAGTTGCACAGATGCATGGTAGATTGCTTATAAGCACTGTTAATTGGGATGAGGTGAGAAAGAAATCTCTTGCAAATAATTGTACAGAGGCAGTGCTTGAGAAGCTCCCAGCAGTGTGCTTATGGTCAGACAGAGGACATGAAAGTCAAGAAGTAGTGGGTTTTGATGGTCTCATGATATGCTTTGTCTGTTACTACCTGTCCCTGGCACAAGAAGAGCAAAATCTGTGAGAGACGATCATAATAGAACCACAATTGCTTTTGTTTGAGAGCCAAATGAAATAAAAAGTACAGTGTTCACCTTGTTTTTAAGGATACAGTATCAATGAAACAGCCTGCATAATTAGCATTGGTTCTCTACGTCAGTCTGGGATTCCAGTGCCTTAAATAGCAAAAAGCTCCAAATCCTGCTGAAGGTTTAGAAATGCAACACAGAATTCTTCTACGATACTGGGTCCTAATACCAAGCAATACTGTTCATCAGCATCTGCCATAAGCATTAAATTCCTGGGACATTGCTTAGATCTAGAGGTATATTCTGTTGCAAAGATTGTGTTCTTTCTTTTCAAGCATGGGAAACCAAAACACACATTTTACACAAAGGCGAAACATTCCTTACTGGCCCAGGGAAATGTTAGAGATTGGTTCAAGCTGATGATCACTTCTAAAAATCATCATGCCAATCTAATCTGATTGCCTTACTTTCGCTAGGAAAAGTTAACGAGGCAGTGTTTGGTGCTTTTCCATCAGCTTATTTAGTGAAGAGTTGCTGTATACCGTTCCTGTGGCAGCCCACACTTCTTTGAGCTGTCATCAGCCTGTTCAGATCTCTGTGATGAGAGGTAGAGTGGAGATGAGTACTGGTTTCACAAGTTCATAGCTGGCAGGTTTCACAGACTCAAGCTCTTCCTCACAAAGTGTCTTCAGTTCTCCCACCCAGCGCTTCCTGCTGTGTGTCCCTCAGTAGGGTGGCAGGAAAGTCACAGGAACAGCAATTTCTTTAAAAGTTTGGCAGAGAGGAAAAATAAGGTCGGCAGTCTTTTCAAACCACGCTTATTCAGAGAGCAAGCCCTTTTATGAGAGCTGCTGAGAATCACTTAATTGCCATTGAGAGGAAAAATGAAATCCATTGGCAAGTCTTTGAGCTTCTGCTTACAATTTCAGTGTTTCATGCTCCTACCTACTCATTTTGACTACCTGCTTTTTTATTTCTTAGCTGCATTGCACAAGTAAACTTACTGGCAGCCAAAAATTTTATTTGCCAGCTTTCTGTTCTCTTATTTTAACTTGGGAGACTTCAAGGATGGGATATTGATGGAAGAGTGGGGTTTTAAGATCATTACTTTTATAGCCCATGTAAAACAGTTGTCCCTTATGCCACTCATAATGCATTTTATCAATTACAGTTCTCTCATAAAATACGATTGGAGAAATAATAAATTTGTGCTGCCACAGATGGGTTCAAAGTCTTGCAAGAAAGAAAGTGATGAAGATTTCTGCGTACAGATGTTTAAGTGGTGGCTCGGCAGTACAACACATTGATCTTTAGAGCTTCTAGTATTGTATCGCAAATGTTGCAGCACTGTGAATTTGTGTTGCCAGTTCAAATTTGTCTACAAATATTTTGACAGTTAACTGTTGGTTTTATGCTGGATCAAGTATCATGTCTGCTCCTGCAGCTGACACAAACTTCATGCTATGTACTTGGGGTGATTTGGCAGAAATATAATTCTGTGTGTGATCCCAATTATACATGTGCTGGTGGCTGATCTGGTAGTGCATAGATACAGGTGACTGTGAAGCTGCAGTATAAAGTGAAGAGGCGTGCTGCTATGTAGACACAGGAGGCAGAGAAGTGAGTTAAAGGAAAGAGAAATTACAGGGGTCTCTAAGCACCATTACCTCCAGCATGAAAAAGGAAATATGTGTTTTACCAGTGTCGTGTTATTAAGATGGTCTTGTGTTTTTCAGCATGTGGATATAGCAGCGCTGTTGATCAAATACAATACATGCGTAAATGCAACAGATAAATGGGCATTCACACCATTGCACGAAGCAGCACAAAAAGGAAGGACACAGCTCTGTGCTCTGCTGTTAGCTCATGGAGCAGATCCAACCATGAAGAATCAAGAGGGTCAGACACCATTAGACCTGGCAACAGTAAGTTCATGTTAGCGTGTCAGCCACAGGCTGCTCTGGAGGATTTGCTGTGCATGTTAAATGGCTTTCTGTGGTTCCATAGCATCAGCGGTCCTCAGCTTTCACTGTGCTGAGGCAGAGGGAGATGAGCATCTCCAGGTTGCATGTTTGACTTTTTACCTGTGGGTCCAGGTTTTTTCCGTTGGCTGACATCTTAACGTGGCTTGTGATTTAAGGTTTAAGGTGCTTCAGGATTCACTCCTGGGATCAGTCTCCTCATTGCCCGAAATAAACCTCTCTGAAATGTCCCTGATGATGGTAAATCTTTGTACAGTTGGTGTTTCTTTGAACCTAGAAGGAAAATCAGATGGGCCTTTAGAGGAATGGGATCATTTAGGGGATGATTATGCTCAAGGCCTGCATATTACCTCAGTTCTTTTTTGTCTAACTCCAAAACAGCATTCTGAGACTTGCAGGAGGCAAACTTTTTCTAAAACTGGCATCCAGAAAATTTCTTGTTAGTGGTGGCAGCGGCAGCTGATTAAAAACCCTAATAAGATTACATGAACATGCATGTCCCAGGTTAACCAGTCTTGATGGAATAGGTAGTGCAACCAAATTGGATGCTGTGTCTGGTTATAGTGTGAGCATCTTTTAAGGCCATTGATTGCTTTATGGAGAGTTCAAGAAATAACCTCCAGAATAATCTGAGCTCTAGAAAACTCACTTTGTGATGAGGGATATGAAAACTATTTGGTTTCTCTGGGGAAAATAAGGATGTGGTAATCATGTTCTACAACAACATGCAATGAGGAAATTCTTGAAGATGAGGGTCCTGCTTAATTTAGTCAACAAAAGCTAAATCCAGTTGTTAGCTAAATTCATACTTTTCCTGTAGCTCCTGTCTTTTTTTTCTATTACAACACTGTAAGATGTGATTATAGCAAAGACAGTAGTAGTCAGTCCATTGAAACCTTGATCCAGTGCAAAGTGCTTCACCAGAAGTTGAGCCTGACAGGAGTTGTGAGGTGGCACTGGTTGTGAAGGATTTCAGAGAAAGTTGCTGCATTGCTCTTCCAGGCTTTAACTCCTATGAAGTCATTCTGCCAGAAAGGAAATTAGGTGTACCTTCTTACGTACCTTTAGAAATGGGGAGAAGCCGATTCACCTATGTCTGAGCAGTGAATTGGAATGTACTTGCAACCATGAATTCCTGTGTTACAAAAGTTGGCAGTTTTCTTTTTAACGGGGGAACAGAGCAATCAATTAAAACAAATTCAAAGGAAAATTCTTTCCAGAGATCGGTGACTTGTGATAATAGAACCTCATGTTGAATGTTCTTTCTGTTTTTTCAGGCTGACGATATCCGAGCTTTGCTAATAGATGCGATGCCTCCAGAAGCTTTGCCTACATGCTTTAAGCCTCAAGCTACTGTTGTTAGTGCCTCCCTGATCTCACCAGCATCTACGCCGTCCTGCCTCTCTGCTGCCAGCAGTATAGATAACCTCACTGGGCCACTGGCAGAACTAGCCGTAGGAGGGGCATCAAATGCTGGTGATGGAGCAGCAGGAACTGAAAGGAAGGAAGGAGAAGGTACATTTGCTGCTGGACAAGTCTACGTTGCTAGAAGTGCAGTAGTATCACAGTAGGCCTTACTTTATCTGAAAAGCATTTTTGACTAGCCAGAAAATATTGTACAGCTTGAACCGTTATCTGCGTGTTAAAGTGTCTGATGCTTGGTCGGTTTTCATGTGTTCTGCTAAGAGCATTGTTGGCTGTTCGTCTGTGTTTGCTCTCAGTGATTAGGTCTGGCGACAGAGGCAGATCTGATTAGGTGCCCAGATGTTCGTTGTTGATTTTATACAGAAAATCCAATGAGAATTATTTTGATGAAGGAATTATGATTGCAATGGCTGGGGGATTTTGCTAAGGCTTCTTTAACCCTTTGATAGTATCTGGAATGCATGCTTTATGTCAGCATCTAGGTGATTACATAGCAAAAATACACCCACCTGTCCTTTCCTTCTCTTTGCAATATGAGCCTGTATTTGCCACAGATCGTTTGTGCTTTTTAATAGATGATTCTGAGGAGAGAACAGAGATGATCTTTGCACTGAGCTTTCACACAGTGGAAGTGGATTGTCTATTATAGACATAGACAAATTGATTGTAAAAAGAATCACAGTTTGGGATTTTGAGAGGATCAGTGGTATTGCATGATGCTTTTTTTTAAGGGTTTGTTGTGGTTTGGTTTTTTTGGTTTTTTGTTTTTCTTTTTAATTCAGGTGCATAGGATACAATGGTTTGTTCCTTCTCTTACAGTTTCTGGTCTTGACATGAACATTACCCAGTTCCTAAAAAGCCTGGGTCTTGAACACCTTCGGGACATCTTTGAGACGGAACAGGTAAGTGGCAAGCCTCACCTCTGTTTGTATGTTTAAAAGATAGACTAATCTAATAAACTTGAGTGACATTTTCATTCTCTAGTTGGAAAAGGGAGACAAAAAAAAACCAACTTCACATCTACAGAGAAACAAGTATGTCCAAGAAAACTGCGAATGAGTCACCAGATACTTTATGTTGAAGTTGAGAAACCTGTGAAAGTCCCATTTGTTGTTTGATTCAGATATCCAGTGTCTTTCACTTTATTATACATACATGATGACTGCTGATTTGGCTTCTGTTCTGAGCGTTACTTTGAACATGATGACTGTAACAAAGTTAGGTTGGAACTTCAGCTGCAATCTTCATGAATGTTCTTCAGCAGTCTTGATATCCAAACAAGCCTTTTGCCACCTGTAGTGCTGCATGTGACACTTTGGTTAGATCTAGGAAACCCTCTAGTTTGACTTAAGTTGAAATAAAAATCTAGTTTACCAGGGCATAGTCACACTACAGGATGCAGAAACTACATTTCCTAAGAGGTTAGGACTGTAGCATTAACTGGGTTTTGCAGGGCTAACGAATTTCAAATGGAATTGAGAAATGGGGAAAAAAACTACAGATTTATCGATAATTCACAATATATGAAAAGACTACAACTAATGTAACACTTTCTCAAGCTTACATTACTTTTTAGGGCAGAAATACCTCTGATGTATTTATAAACTCTTTTTGTGTACCGTTTCTTAAATTTAACGTGCTACAGTTAAATAGATTATTTGTTTGCATAAGCAAGATCGACACAGTGGTGGAAGTGGAAAGTAAAGTGCAGGAGACTGGATTTGATGGTTATTTTTTCCCCAGGCATCTGCTACTAATCTTTTATGAGGGGTCAGGAAACAAACGTTTGAACTGTAATGCTCAGAAAAATTTCCAGCTGTTTCCCTGAAACGTTACAGGAAGTATCTTCCCAAAGTTAAAATGCCATATAATCTTTTTTCCCTTCTTATATATGAAGCATAAGCTCTTTTCTTTAATTTGGAACTACTTCTATTAAGAAGCAACCCAACCTATATTCTACTCCTTGTTTTTTCTTTTTGGTTTTATTTTACTTTTGCTTCCTTAACTCCTAACCTGTTTTTAAGATCTTTCCCCGCTAATAAGATTTAATAATGCAAATCGGATTCACTATATTCTTTCATCATATTGAAACTGTTCAGCTCCTCTTGTAAGTTTCTCTCTTGTAAGCTCATCTTCCCTAAGCTTATTGTTTTAAGCTGCTTTTTCCAAGCACTGCAGTTCCTTCATGTGCACTTTTTCACCTTGGCTCTAGTCTCCTCCTGATGCTTTCCACTATCTGGGTTTCTTCAGTATTTTTTTAATGTTCTGCTGCACTTGATGAATTTCTTCAGTGGCTTTTCCACAGCAATCCTAGCAGCTGTGGAATCCTGAGTTTTCAGCTCAGTTGGACAGATGCTCAGTATAGCTATTAATTCCTTGCTTGAATTGCTTTCTTTTGAATTAATGATACTCAATTTGTAGTGAAATATTCATTTCTGTTTGTGTAGTGAAAATAAATTGCACAACAATGTGAAACTCTGAATGCTTCAAAAATATTCCCAGATTTGTCCCAGCTTTTCCATATATCCTCCTTCTACACAAGTAAAAATGTTTTTGAGAACCTCATGTGAGAACCAGCTCTTGTTAATTGCTGTAAGAGAAGTGAAAGTTTTGCACAGCTTCAGGCTGTAGCAGCTGGGTATGGTCCTGTGGTAGGGAGAGGCTTGCCAGAAGGTGGCAGCAATTAAGTGCAGCAAAACATAAAATATATATACGCTCTAGATTGCACCACGAATACATTCCATTTTCTGAACTGATGGGTCTTCAGCCCTGGGAGTCGGGCCAGGTTTGGCAAGTGATTTTTGTGGTCTTTCACCTTTCCAGATAACCCTGGATGTGTTGGCAGACATGGGGCATGAGGAGCTTAAAGAAATTGGGATCAATGCATATGGACACCGCCACAAATTAATAAAAGGTGTGGAGAGACTTCTAGGAGGACAGCAAGGTAAATATGACACTTTTACTGGTTAGTGTAAGGGTAACATACAACAGGTTCCCAGAAGTCACCTTCTGTAAACGTAGGCATTGTCACCAGGACTTGAAAGAACCCAAATGTCAGGAGAATGTACTTGCTGACAGACCTGGTGGCTGGATGGGTTTTGACAGGTAAAGAATATATTGAGGAAATACAGGACCGAGTGATCACTTGCCTTTGCAGAGGGTGGACACCCCTGAGGCAGCTGTAGAGGCTGTGCTCATTTCCAGGGACCCTGTTTCACCCAGGCAGGAGCTTTTGGATTGATTTGCCCTACGTACCTACCCACAAGCCAGTTATATCCTGAAGGGTGGACCTCATGGAGTGTTTTGCTGCCCCACACTTCTCAGATGCTTCTCTCAGAAGCGGAAACAATAAAATGCAATTATGTCCCACGTGTGTTTTCCTTCTCTCTTTTAAAGCCGCTGCTGCTAAGGAAAGCACTTTTATCTTGTCAAGGTTGTGCTTCTGCCTTGTGTTTATTTTGTATTTCCTGCTGTACTGGGGTTATTTAAGAAGAATAATGATTATGCTGGATACAAACAGAGTTCGTATTGCTTTCTCCTGTTGATTTTTACTCCTTTAATTCCTTCTCTTTGCAGGCACCAATCCTTATTTGACTTTCCATTGTGTGAGTCAAGGGACCATTCTCCTTGACCTTGCTCCTGATGATAAGGAATATCAGTCCGTAGAAGAGGAGGTATTGCAATACCTTTCTTAATGCTCCGGTGGCGGTGTATTTCTCTTTTCACTTATAACCCATCAGAGCTAAAGTGTGCCCTGCATGTTGGAAGTGAAAAAATATGCTTTGGTGTATGAATTACATAGATCTGACATGAAGCGTAGGGCTTCTCATTTGTCTTTTTATATAGAGCAATGATGGAAATTATTTTGCTGTGTCTTGCCGTTTTTTTTTAATAAGCGGTCTGTTTGCTCACTTAGTGTTATCCCAATTTTGCTTTGTTGTTTTCGTGTTTTGGATGTCATCTCATAGCAAGGGTTTCCACAGCTTTCCATAGATAGGTGGACCTGCGAAAATCAAAGGCTGTGAATGAAGACCAGGGGATCAAGGCCTTGCAAATCTGTAGGCATTCTCTGTGCTCATGCTGTTTCTGCATGTGAACCAGCTTGTTTTCTCTTGTCTCAGTGGCTTAGTTAATCTGTAACCCAGATAAACAGCTCTTGGATAATTGAGAATTGACTGTAATTTTGCCTCCCACACACACATGCTCTTTTATTTAAGTAAACTACAAGCAGATACCAATTTGAAAGAAAAATCATAACAGAAAAGAGACTTTCTGAAGAGTTGTGTTTGGAAGAAACTCCATTTTTACTGTTCATTTGCTATTTGTGTAGTGTTCCTATACTGTAGCACAGACGCATTTGGAGTCTTTTTAAAAGTCTAGATATTCAGGATTGCTGCCAGCTTAGTCTGGAATATTTTTGATTAGTAACTCTGTAAACTGGAGTTTCTGCAGATCTCTTTTATAAAATTTTCTGACAGAAAGGGTCACTTGTCTGCCATAGTAAATTGGGATATTTATTTTTGCTAATACTAAATGTTGTTGCTGTAGCTATAAATACCTCTGGAAAAGACACGATGAAACTGTTTAACTTCTCGGGGGCTGCTAATGACATAAGAAAATTTACAGCGCAAGCATTTTCCTATCACTAGGAAATATAAAGTGTACTCATTAGAAGCACATTTGTTATTACTTCAAAATGATCTTTTTGTATATTCATTTTCAAAGATTATTTTTCCTAATCAAAAGCAGGTTTTCTAGTTGTGTATAATTTTCATATGCCACTGTTCTCCTTTTTCCTATGTAGATTTTTATTACAAGATTGGATAATTGCATCATCCAGCTTCTCTATTGTGGAACAATGTAGCACGTTGGGTGCCTGAGAAATAAGGGTGTACCTCGGTTTAAAATAGAGATATTTTTTTTTTTTTTGTTACACCTTTTAATTAATTTTCAATCAAGATTGTTTGTTGTTGCCAGTGATATACTAAGATTTGGCATGAATACTTTGCCTTGCTAGCAAGCTTTGTGTGCTGACCATTCAGTTGTGTTCATTTATGTAGATGCAAAGTACAATCCGGGAGCATCGGGATGGTGGAAATGCCGGTGGCATCTTCAACAGGTACAATGTCATCAGGGTAAGTTTCAAAACCTCTTAATTCTGTGTGGTAAAATAAGTTGGTACTTACACAAGCAGGCAGAATTGGTTTAATTCATCACCCTTTTATATTTAAAGTGCTTTGTTGAAATAATATTCAAAAGCAGAGTTAAAGCAAGTGCTAAATGCTAAAATTAGACTAATCATGTGCTCTGCAGATGGAATGAGGGAGAAGTGTCCACTTGTGCTCTTAAAGGAGTCTGAAGAACTGATATTGAAGACTGAGGTGGTAAAACGCCTGGCTTACATTTCACAACCTGATTTAATTTCAGAGGTCTATAACTTCTGTATTTGACTTTGCAGGACAGGTGGTTTTTTTCCTCAGTGTAGTCTTTTCTTGCCTTTTTAAAGGAGATTTTTGGAGAGGGGAAAGGATTCACATGACTTCTAATAAAAAGTTTCTATCTCCCTATGCTACTTTGGATCTTGACACCTCCTTCTTTGCCCTTGCCAACTAGAAAAATACTTTTTACAAGCCCTGGCTTATCAGGAAATGGAGTGTTGTCTTTCTGAGGGAAAGTACACTTTCTGGTTCCTTTTTTTGGGGAGGAGGAGATAGAGGAAATCAGAACAGAACTTGGTTCCTCAGCTCCAGCAAACCCCTGCTGCCTCTCTGTTTGAAAAGTGGGCCTGTGCTGAGCCTTTGCAACTTGGCCCAGTAGATTGTGCGTCCTGAGGTAAACTCTGCTTCCATCCTACTCCCAACCAAAGGTGAAGTCTTTTACAGAAACCACAGTAGTATTAGAACATGCGGCTGGAACAGTATCTCAAGATAGATTAAACAGTACATCTTCTAATTTCTTTCCTCAAAAGTGTTTCTTTTCATAAAAATTCAACCTAAACCAGACAGCAGGCTTCAGAAAGCTAGCCCAGATTGTTCAACAGAGCTCAAAGCAGAGGTGGAAGTTTCAGACAATGTGTAGTTCTTGGTATTACAAGCTCTGAGGGAAGAAGCCTGAAAGTCTTCCTTAAACCTGAGAACTTAGGCTGCTATGAAATTCACAGTAGTTTTAACCATCTGTAAACATGTGCTACCTACTTGTTTGAAAGACTTCAGCCTTGCATGCAGAACAGCCGTGGGGTTTCTTTATGCCCTTCCTGTGTCCTACTCTCAGTTTCCCTGTCAAATTTATGCAAACTCTGTGAAACTATATTCTGTTTAAATTCCAATTCAACTATGGTTGGACGTGTTGTACCATTGCAGATTCAAAAGGTCGTGAACAAGAAGTTGCGGGAGAGATTCTGTCACAGACAGAAGGAGGTCTCAGAGGAGAATCATAATCATCACAATGAACGCATGTTGTTTCATGGTAAGGAAGTGATCTGTATTTGTATGTACTGGTATTTAACAAAGAAAAAAAAAAAAGCTTACAAGGACCCACAGGCGATGTTAATGTTGCTGTGTCACCATCCTGTACAGTAATTGTATTTCTACTCTAGAAATGCAGGGGTGGGGGGAGAAGGGGGTGGAATTAGTCTGTGTGGTTACTGCAATCCAAAAAGCTACACCAGATAAAAAAAAATACATTGAAAAAAAAAATAAAAAGGGTTTTGCTAAGCCATATCTTAGTCATTTCCAGTAAAGCTACTGTGAGAAAGACAGGGTATCTTCTAAAAGAGGGGAGCAGCGCACAGTAAAAGCATTTTACACTGGCACTTCAGGCAGCCATCAGGGAAAGGAATCAAAACTGACTGTGAGTTTCAGCAAGATGTTCTCTAGAAGCATCCACAAGTGCCTACAAGTGACAGTTCCCTGAGGGTCCTCCTGCCCTAAATCCTTCTATGATTCTGCGTAGGAAATTGGGTTTGGATATGATTGTCCTGACATCTTGCCCCATCTTAACCAGTACTGACTGCTGGAGAAGGTGTGCATTGACAAGATAAATTGCACTGAAATGTGAGTGGGGGGAAAGCCATTTAATGAGATCTGTGAAATGAGTAAGAAATATGAGTCACACGTGGGATCTTGGTATATAACGATAAATCCCACACATCACTGCATCCTGCTGGGTATCGCCCCCTTCCAGCTGACTGAGCATGCTTTCTGGTATTTAATGGTCTATTTGAGGCAGACAAGCTCCTCTTGACATAGAGTCCTGTATTACTATAGAGCTTAACAAGTATGTATGATAACACATCGTTTTGTGTCATTCTGTTCTAGGGTCTCCTTTTATTAATGCTATCATTCACAAAGGATTTGATGAAAGGCATGCCTACATTGGAGGAATGTTTGGAGCTGGAATTTACTTTGCTGAGAACTCCTCAAAAAGCAACCAATATGTGTATGGGATAGGGGGAGGAACGGGCTGTCCCACACACAAAGACAGGTCCTGTTATATCTGCCACAGGTATGAGTCCAGCAGAGTTCCCTATACGTAATTCTGGCTGTCCTGGTTTTTATGATCTTGGCACAGGATGAATTGCAGGGACAGAACAGCTGCCTGAGCTTGGTCAAGGCAGGAAAAATGCAGTTTTCCATTTGTCAAGGCTGAACAAAAAAGGATACAAATGCAGCAAGTCCCACAGAAAGGTCAAAAATTACGTCTAAGCATACAGTGAGTATAAATCAAAGTGAATTGTGGCTCAGGAAAGAAGCTTGAAACAGCAAGTTTGAAAGTGAAGAGTCAGGGGAAAATAGCAATTAAACTCCAGGCACTCTCAGAACAAAACTGCAGTGCAAAGTGGTGGTCAGCAGTACAGTGTTGTACTGTGGTTCAGATAATTTTGGAGGTGGTGAACAGGACTTAATCACAGCCTTGTTTTGTACTGGAATAGATCAATGTGCTTTTCACACTTTGATACCTGTCTGTACCCTGCTGGTAGGAACACAGAGAGTTTTGGCTTCTTTTAACAGCTTTATATAAAATGAACTAGAACAGGCCTCCATGTGAGGGCTAAACTAAGTGTGTGTTTTCCTTTCTGCATGTCAAGAAAGATTATTTTGGTTTTATAAAGCCTTAGAACTGGTTTCTAAAAGCATTTCTCCAAAAAGACTTGAGAAATTAGTTGTAACAAAATAAACTCAAAAGTCTGAAATCATTCTGAAAGCATACAGCTCCCAGTGAGATATTTTAAAATTATGTTTTCTTTTTTCCTTTTAGACAAATGCTCTTCTGTAGAGTGACCCTTGGAAAATCCTTTCTTCAGTTCAGCACAATGAAAATGGCTCATGCGCCTCCAGGGCACCATTCTGTTATCGGCAGGCCAAGCGTGAATGGACTTGCATACGCTGAATATGTTATCTACAGAGGAGAACAGGTATGTAGGTTAGCAAGGACTGCGTTTATGGAAGGGCAGAGCTTGGAGCTGGAAAGGGGATGTGACTAGTTTCCATACCAAGTGTGGTGTGATAACCTGGTTGACTAGATTTATTTATTTTTTTTCATTTAAATGTGGAAATAAACAGTGAACTGTATCAAGCCAGCAAATGCTACTCCTATTCACTGAGCTGCTGTGATTTACGCCATGCAGAATTGCCTAATTCCCCTTGTGCAGCACGGCTAGAGTCTATTAAGACTTGTAGTTTCTCTCAGTAGGCACTGTTTCTCCTATTGCATTTTACTGGCATTACTGCATTAACAAGAACAGGTGCATTTCTGGGGCTCTTGTACATATTCAGGATTCTGGGCTTTTTACCTGTAGATTGCCAGCAGTGACAGTGTCACTGTCTCCCTTAAATGGCAGCTGAAGTTGCACAGCAACCTTCAGGAGTTGAGTTTTAATTTGAATAACTCAACTAGACCCTTACTCTAAGAAAAGTGGTTTGCTTACTAGTCTGGATGGCTCCAAAATTCTATCATAAGTTCAGGTTGGAAGGGACCTTGGGGAGGTCACCTAGGTCAGCCTCTTTAAGATCTACCAGATCTTGAAGGCCTCAGAAAATGGTGTTTCACAGCCTCTTTCAGCAGCTTGTTCTTTTATTTAATTACCCTCAGAGTAAAAAATATGTTCTTTGTATCCAGTAGGAACCTCCCCTGTTTTAATGAGTCTCATTCTCCTGCTGTGGAGCTCAGGAAAGAGCTCTGTTTTCTCGGTAGCTTTGCATACATGATGGAAGATTGCTATGAGGTCCCACAAAGCCTTCCATTTTCTGGACTGAACAAGCCCATCTCCCTCACCCTTTCCTTGTTTATCCTGTGCTCTCTCCCCCTGACTATCTTCTTGGTCCTTTGCTGAACTTGGCTTCAGCTTGTTGGCATGTTTCTTGTATTGGAGGGCCCAAAAGTTGTATGCAGTTGTCTAGGTTCTTCTGAATACGGCCCTGCCCTCCAGCAACTTTAGCTTTGTTCTGGGACTGAACCTCCTGCCGGCTATCTTCAGAAAATGCTGGACAGATGACTGGGTTATGTGCTTTGGGTGTGCCAAGTATTTTACTGCCACTAAAGGCATTTGCAGGTCACACAGCAAGTCAGTGAGCATTTTAGGGTCAGACTACATCGGTCATCTGAGATTTTTTTTTTAATAACTTGTAGGCACTGACTGATCTGTAGGATTAGCTAACAAGGAGAGTAACTTTGGTGAATTCCTGTTGCGCATACAACTTCTGGCAGTGTCTGCATGGAAGAAACATATTTTTTTTTGCTAGTGTATTAACGAAGGTATTAACTACATTGAGCAGTTCCCACTTAGTGCTGGCTAGATTTGAAATCTGGTTTTTCGTTTGCACTCTACGAACATAGAGCTGATGCTTGCACTCTCCTTCCTGGTTACTGCTTAGTGAAATCCAAAATGTGAACTTGCTGAGCGTACTGTACCCTTGCATAAAGCGATGTGTGGGTTTTTTTTCTTGAATTAATTTCAGGCATACCCAGAATATCTCATTACATACCAGATCGTGAAACCAGAAGCTCCCTCACAGACAGCAACAGCAGCAGAGCAAAAGACCTAGTAGCTACAGAGCAATGAAGAAGGATGTGACTTCAATCTTGGACTGGATGGACACATGTTTCAGAAAATCAGTATCGTATAAAATTCTTAACAACCTGGAAATAAGCTGTATGTCTTTTATAAAGCATTGCTGTCTTGAATACGATAAGAGTAACTCTTGCATACTCAACTGCTACTGTTCCTTTTGAGGAAAGTTTACAAGGGACTGCCTTTTAATAACATATCTCAGGCTCCTAGTCTCTGCAGTTACCATGTGTAAAATAACATTGTTTTGACCTAGACTTTGGGAACATTATTGTGCAAATGGAAATCTTTATCAGTGCCATCTCACATGTTAAAATTTCAGACACTACTATCCTAGTTATTTTATTTGCAGATAAATTGCATTAAGCCCATAACTTTCTTCTCAGCATACACCATTCATTTTATGTTTTCAAGAGATCCTTGTCAAGTATTTATTTTCCTTTTGTATTCTGAAGTTGAGCCGGAACCTTCTTAAAGATATTTTGCACAAAGTCAAGTTGACTAAAATCATTAACAATGCAATATGAATTTCATCCGAGAAGGGGCTAGGTCCAGTTCCTCAATGTAGGGTTTTTTTGCACACCTCTAAGCAAACGATAATATGAATGAGTGTAACTTTAGAGTGGAAACCAATCGTGCCAGTTTGCTGCTTTGTCTGTGTGAGTTTTCAGGGGGAAGCCCTCGGAAGTGTTTGCGAGGGTGAAACCAGCTCTTGTGCTTGAAAGAACTTCATAAAGCAGGTCAATGCCCTCTGCTGGCATCTCTAAAAGAACGTTTTATAAGGCTCCTATTAAGTACATGCAGTTTGTGAAATGTTCTCCAGTTACAGTGCCGTATGGTTTTGCTGGGAGATGGCAGGTGAAAAGTCAGAAGATTGCATACACGAGGGCATATCTGGTTCATGTCCCTCTGTAATATGAGATCCAGTAAATGGGTTTCAAACGGGTAAGGGAGAGTGTATTATAGCAGTTTCATGTCACATCTTTGTGTGTGACATCACAGTTGAAGAGCTTAAGGGATTTACAAAAATAATAATTTTTTTAAATAATGATTTTACATTTTGATGGGAACGAACTTTTTAAAATACCAGTTGGCAAGTGGATTTGTTTGCAGGTATACCAGAGAACAAAGCTAGGATTTATTAACTCTAATCCTCTTCCCTGCAAGTTCCCAGGTTTATTTCACAGGGTAGGAGAAAGTTATGTTTTAAGCATTGCGTAGCACAGCATCAAACAATTTCAAGAGTCCCCCCTCATGGAGGATATGCATTTAACAAAAGTAGAAACCGATTTCTTTTTTGTGTTGTTTCTACAGCTTTAGAGAAGGTTGAAAATGGAGCCCTGTTAATTTTTTGTTCTTAACAACCAATACCAAGAGACGTGCTTCAGTGTTGAGCATGTAACGGCTGGAGAGAAAAATGTTCCTTTGAACACATCACACTGTACATTTCTCTATCAACCAGCGTTATTTAGTATCTGATGATCCAGTTCGTGCATTCTGGTTTTATCCCCCTTAAAGCAAGGAAACAACGGAATTGTGCGCTTTTAGTTTACAAAAATATATGTGCTCCCCACAAGTGGGATTTTGCTGACGCGTTTGGATAAAACAACCTTAAACCTGAAGAGCTTTTCACTTTCAGCATTAAGGCACAAAATTTTCATTTTTAACATTAAGACATTAATGTTGAAGCAAGTTACCCTCACAGAGGAATTTCACCCACTGTAAAATCGGTCATTTGATGCAATCTGGCTACCTGCACCTCATCTGTTTGTAATATCTCTAAAGAAAACCTTAGAAATAGCAATACTCCAGCAGATCTTGAACTTTGGGTTTTATTTTTCTTGAGCTGGCAGTGGATATACAATTCTCGCTTCATTTTGTGACCTGATTAAATATGTAGCTTCGAAGTCCAAGCCAGGCTCTAGCCTAGTTGTCCTTTTAATCAAATTTCATTGATAAAATTGGGTGCTTGTATTTTGGCTACTTGTTTAATAGTGTTAGGATTGCAAAGATCACCGCTAGGATTTGAAGCTTTGTATTCATCATTTAAGTTTGGGGTTTGTTTTTAACTTAGTTAATAATGGAGTGGGGGGATGTGACTATCTACACTAGGGTTTCAGATAGCGGTGAGAGTGTGTGTTGCTCACCATCCCCAGAGTAGATATAGTTTTAAATGGTAAAACAGTTGTGCTGCTTAGGTGAGCAAAATGGTTAATGTGGGTGTGGAAGCTAAAAGCTTTACATCTTTCAAAAACAAGAACAAACCTAAAAACAAAACCCCCCCACCAAGCCCGCACCAGATTCTGTTCTCGCTTGTTGTTTCCTGTGTGCTGATTGAACTAATGGCTAGTCTGGATTTCTTCTGCAGCCTTGAACTTCTAGAGGCTAAAAATACTGTCCAGTATCTTTGAACTGCCAGTGTTAACGTATCTGATGTTCTGTGCAGAGTAAAGGTGCTGTGAGAGGAAATCATTTTGCAGTGGTTTTTGTCTCGTAATGCCGTGATCTCATATCCGTTTGTGGCCAGACACAGAGGAGTACCCAGGCCTGATGGTGCGTCTGTGTGTTGTAGAAACCTGTGCAGGAGTAGCGTCCGCCTCTCCTGGCGTGTGTTGTAGCTCCTCTTACAGTTTAAAACAAAGTGAGGATCTGCCCATCAATATCAAAGTTACCCGTGAAAAAGCTGGTTGTGGTGGTAGAGCTGCAGTTGGCAGGTTGTTAATGGTACAGATGCTGCTGTATTGTATAAGCTGGGGGAATTAACATGATGCCTCCTAATTCTAGAGAATGGGACCTTAAAAATAGCACGTCCCCGTAATCAGGCAGCGGCTGCCTCCTGAGAAATTAAGAAGTTTTTCAACTCCCTGACAAGGGCGGTCCCCTGATAATGGGATGCTTATTTGCAGCATTGGGTCACCAGTGGAGGCACAGTAAGAACGGAGGATGCACGAGCAGGCTGGGCTTAAGCCATCTCGTAGGCTTGGCAGCCTGGGCACCTCTCACTGGCTCCAGAGAAAGAGCTGTTCCTGCTGGGACAGAACGTGGTGTCTGCTGGGGAAAAGAACAGTTGTGTCTCAGGCCTGTTGATTTTTGTCCATGTCCCTTCGAGGCAGCATTTTGAAATGTCTGTGCAGTTGGTGACAGGACCTTAGTAGGCAAAACAGAAAGAAACTTCACCACGGAGCAAAGAAGGGAGGGTTCGGCTCTCCATTGCTGAAATTGTTTCCATGAGACAGATGAATTAGGTACCTGGTGCAGAGTGACATTGCAGTCTGAATGCTGTCAACAGAACTTCTGTTAGGTTTAAAAGAGAGAGTACAGTACCTTAATAAGGTATATCTTATTTTCTCATCCTTATTTTTATCTGCCAGTTTATTTTGATCCAGGCTCCACGGAGACTGTTACAAACCTCTTGTACTAGTTCCACCGTTTTGCAGTCACTATTGGTCTTTGTGTGGTATCGGTGTTTTCTAACCCCTCTTTTGAATGTTTGCATGTGATGCAATTGAATCCCACTGCATTCTGCAGCAGGGGTTTATTTTGTCTGCAAACTTTTATACTTTACTTGTTGATAACAGAATACCCCAAAACAAAGTTCTACACTGAAGCAAAAAGAAAGCCCTGCAAAATGTTCTGTACTGCTGGCTTTGGCGGGCAGCAGACACAAAAAAAGCATGTGGTATATGGGACGGAGTAGCTCCAGGAGAAGGGCACTTCCTTGGCTCTGGAAACCAGCTGATCCTACTGTTTGTTGTAGGTTAGAGGAGATGTCTGCTCCCCGTGAATGCGTGAGGTGTTGAGGGATAGCTAACATGTCGTGCCACTGCATGGCCTGTGGGAACTACTTAAGACGGTGGCAAATCTGCTTCAGAAAGACTCCATCCCTGCAGTGAAGTCAGAGCTCCTGCACAGCACACGCTTACCTAGAATTTCCACATGGGACTGTTAACAGAAATTACCCAGGACAGATTTTTCTGAAAGATGGGTAAAAGGAAGGGTCCAACCACTAAACAGATTTGTTTGAACATTGCTAATCATTCTCAGAAGCTGAAGGTCAGGAAGTGTGTGAATCTATTTTTTAATGGGATTTCTTCCTTTCCATGCTGCTTCGCCACAGAAAATCTAGCTCGGAAATCTAAAAGGAAATGCATCTAATGCGCGCTTCAGTCATTTTAAGCCATGCCGCAGCTCTGCTGAGGAAGATGTGGGAAAGTACAAATTTCATTCTAGTTGCAGGTAGCGAGTGGCTCCTGAACTTCCATAGACCTGAATCCACCGACGATCAGAGGTGGTGGCTTTGGCACAGTCCAGAGCGTGCGCTCCTGATCTTTCAGAGGGCGGCTGGACACGCGCGCAGAGATGGAGTGGCAGTGTTCCCACCTCTCTCAACACACTGTAGATGTGAAACCTAGAGCATCAGGGGACAGCACATTAAAACTTCTGAAGTAAGGTGAATGGGCCCATGAATCAGTAGGAAACACGAGAAAGAGATGCATTTCCCATTACACTAACATATGCCTGTTAGGTCACATTATCTGACTGGTTTTCATTTATCTATTTCTGTCTTACTGAACCTGTTGGTGGCAAGTTTTAGTGTCGGTTCCATTAATTACTAGTGTAGTTTGATTAGGGTCTGTATTACAAAGTAATTTTGACGCTTTCTTCCTAACACCTGCAGAACTTGCTTCAGCTTTGGAAATTGAAATGGGGATTTTTCTGTGCCGCAGTCCTGTAAGCTTGTGTATCTTCATTCTTAATTGCTCTCTCTGCCAACCCAAATGGCAATGTACCTGGGGGTTGAGTTTTTAGGCCTTTTTTTGTATAACTTGTTTTCATAACTAGCCCTGTATGTTTCCTCTTTTGGTTGCCACTTACCTAGAGCTGGGGTATCATTTATTTATTTCCTCCTTTACCCTCTCTCTCAAAGAAGACAATGGGCAGGTTCTCAGCCTACCTACATGGTGGACTTTAGGTAACATCTCTGTAACAACTGAGTTTGATCTATAAATGTGCTTGGCTAAATGTCTGATCTGCAATACTTGTAATAGTTTAAAATTGAATAAATGCATTTTTAACAGTTGCTCTGTGTGAGTGTTTGCTCAAACTGCTGTTCTTCCTTGGTCTTAGGACAAAACCATGCCAGCCACAACTGTTGAAAACTGTTTTATTTTTATTTTCTCCAAACAATTTGTTTTCTCCCTCCCTCAGGCAAT
>VZSZ01009871.1:53330-112629 GCA_013398815.1 Ibidorhyncha struthersii
TCACGCACCGCTGGGCGCACACGCTGCTGGGCACACGCTCATGGGGACACACATGTACACACACGTGTACACACACACGCGCGCTGTAGAGCGCACACACACGCACAGAGGCACACACGCACCACCGGGCACACACGCTGCGTGCACACCCCCTTCTCTTTTTGTCCCCTAGCTCAGGCCGGGGCGGCCGCCGCGGCAGGGGGCATTAAGACGGGCCCCGCTGAAGGCTCTGCAGGGTCCCTCCGACTACGTATCTGCCACCGCCAACCGTTCTCCCTGCCAGAAAATGACGGCTCATTAGCTGCAGAGCCTAAAAAACACCACCGCACCCTGCCTGGGAAGCAGCCTCGTGGAAGGCTCCTCAATTTGATTCCTCGCGTGGAGGAACGCTATTTTGGCCTAAAAGCCAAAGGAGCAAATTCACAGCCCTGAAGTGACCTCGAGAGGGTCTCCCCATAACCACCACCTAAACACCAAGCAGCCATTTCGCCCAGAACTCCCCTTTTTTGGGCTGCTTTCAAAGGAAAGCGATGCCGCAAACCCCAATGCGAGCAGCTGCGCTCAGGGCATTTCCTGCAACCAGACACTGCCCAGTCCCAGGCGAGTCTGCTTCAGAGACCTGAAGGTGCTCCGCTACCCCGACGTGGACCTGGACGTGGCGCAAAGTTAAGGGCCCAATGGCTATCCAAGCCCATCCGCCCCGGTCGCTGCTTTCCACAGAGGGCAGCATTTGGTCAGGCAGCTCGACTTCCTCTCCCGGGAGCTGTTTAGTCGGGGAAGGCAGGGTAACACCTTGCTGTGCGCGCCTGCCCGGGAGGAATGCAGCCTACCACGCACGTTCGAGGCCTACAGCTGGTGACGACGTTCCTGTGTCCCGCTGCTGTCTCTCCCTTTACGCTCTGCTCTCTGACGGCTGCCGGATTCTCCCCTCCGTCCGCGCCAGCCGGATCGTTGTACCCCTGGCTTTTGCGCCCTGTGCCAACCCTTCGCCAGCCAAAACGGATCGGATTAGCCGTGGGGGAAACATAGCTGCCGTTTGTGTAGTACACCCCACTCCAGGAATGTATTTATTTGAGCCTGTTGCCTAATACAACAGGGGTGGAACTATTCACTCCAGTGCACTATTCACTCCAGCTTTTACACTGAAATTTGATGACCAAGGGCACAGGGCGTACGTCCTCAGAGGCAGGGCCTGGCATCTTAATCTCTCCCTTTCTGGTCCAGCACGTGACTGGGCCAAACAGATCTGAGGTGGGCGAGGAAGGCAACATTGGCATGCACAGAGGAGCGTGGGGATCTGGGCTGCTGTCCCTGGATGTTTGCATGAGCACTGATGGAGGACATTATTTCAGGATGGAGCGCGGATGGATGTGCCTTCATGTACATCTGATGGACATTTCCAAGTGTTTCCATGTGCCTGAAACCTCCTCTCCCCGATGTGCATCCCTTCCTGCTGTCTGCGTGGAGGTGGCAGGTTCTTGGCTCTTTCTTCCTGGAAAATAAACTGCACCCAGTCAGGCTGCTGGAAATGCCGTTGCGTGCCCACACCAGCCATTCTCACAGCTGTGTTCCTGGCTGGTCACATCTGGAGCTGATGCTGCGGTGGGAACGGTGGCTCCCAGACAGCTGGCAGTGGAGAAATTGAATCTGAAGGTGGGAGTGCCGAAACTGGACCAAATCAGGAGCCACAGCTGGTGGAAAACAGGGATCTTCCTCCCTGCAGTTAGCTCAAAAGAATATCTAGTTAACTGTGGAGGTGTTACGATGGGACAACCAAGAGCCACAAGAAATGCTTGGAAGGCAGAAGCCACAAGGCAAAAGAAGCAGCACAGTTACCTGGGATGGAGGGGCAGGGGGNCTTCACGTCCTGACTTTGCAAACCTGGAGAAGCGTGAAAGCAAATATTCCTGTCAAATCCGTATGGCATCCGTATGGCACAAAGTGAAATACATCCTGCTGGAAAACTAACAACCAAAAAAAAAAGTGGGGAGCAAGAGACATCCATTTCCTTTGCAACAGAGTCAAAGAATTGTCTTTTTTAGGGCCTCGGCCAGAAGAGGCACTTGTGGCAGAAGGCTGAAGGGAAACGAGTTGTCAAAGGAGGCCCACGTTTGGATGATTAAATGTCAATATCAATATGTACCTTGAATTAAGGAAAAGGAATTTACACCTCATCTCACTGTGGCAGCGAAAACCAAATTAGAGCCAGGCTGTAAATTTGCCCGCCAATAGATAACGATTTGTTTGGCTATCTACACGCTTTTCCTGCCTGGAGAAATGCTGAAGCACAAGTCCCCCTGGGTGGCCAATGGCTGCTGTGGGCAGCTGGTAAGCTGCTGAGCTCAGCGAGCCCTCGGGGCTCCTCCAGGCTTTCCTGGCCCCGGCGCACACACACGTGGGGTCCTGGCATGCTGCGTCACGCCGCCCATCTCAGCTACCTGGCAGATGTGCCTGCTTCTGTGCCACCTGGGCTGGAACACAGGCCAGGATTTTGTTATGCCGGAGTTTTCCCAAGAGCTTGATGCCCTCCGTCCTCCTGGCCAGACAGTCAGCCGGCTGCACGGCTGCGGATGGACGAAGCACAGAGCTGTATCCCCGCTACTCTCGGCACGTGGCAGAGGTTGCAGCATAAGGATGCTGCCGCCTTCCCCCAGCAGCTCCCAGCCGTTAGCCGAAGGGTTGAGTGATTTGCCCTGGCATGCACGGGAAGCCTTTGGCAGAAATGAAAGGCAGAATCAAGGTCTTAACAGCTTGCAAGGCTGCGCTTACCCACAAAAGCCGGCCTTCCCGACGTGCCGCGGGGCCACTGCTCCCGTCTGTCCTCATGCTGCACCTTACGGTGGTCCTTTCATGGCGTCTCTCTTCCTCACATCTTTCAGGCTGGGGAAAGCATCCTCCCGTCTGCAAAGGGCAGCGCAGCAGTGAAAGGGTTAACAGATTCACGTTAATAAATTCAGGCTCTCTTTTCCTCCAGGGCATATTTGCATATTAATGGAGGGGAATTGTAACGAACCTGTCTAGGGAGGCTAAAGGGAAAATTATGCAAGGTTGGCTGAGAAGGTGGAGGAGGGGAAAATGTTCATTTCCAGTGCTTTCCAACCCCTCAGCTGCAAAAGCGTGTGAGCAACCTGAGCTCCAGGGCAGCGCCTTGCCGAGTGGGCACCCTGGGAGTGAAGGGGGAACCTGAGCGCAGGTAGCTATTCTGACCCACCTGGCTTCTCATGGGCCTGCTAAGCTTCACGTTGCCCCAGACATGCTTTTATTTTAAACCCAGGGCCACAACAGCAGATTTCAGCAAGTGTGTCCCAAATCATCACCCTGTCCTCCCAGGCATCCGGATAAAATGCAGCTCTTGGTGCGCTGTCAGCAGAGCAGCTCATCCACAACTTGTTTTCATCAGAGGATCTCCCCAGGCTTTTCAGCAACATCGTGCTTGATGCAGGGGGAGACGGAGCCGGAGAAGGGGATTTGACCCAGTCTGGACCGAAGCGCCTCCCTTCCCCATCCCTGCTCCTTCACACCAGGCTGCAAGTAGCTGCAGCGTATGCTTGAACCCTGCCACAGTCTTTGATGCCTTAAAGCCCAAAGCCCCGCACGCCAGCCCAAAAGCCTCTGACAGCACATGAAAAATGCCAGAAGCTTCGCTAGGTCTGCTTTCTCTGCTCTCTGCTGAGGCATCAGTTTGTAATCCCCGCTCCAGCGGACTGCCCTACAGATTTTACCTCAAGAAGGACAAATGATCTCTTGCTTTTGCCATGCAGTAGCAGAGAGAGTGAAGGTTTATAGCCATGGGGAAATCAGCTGTAAATCACTAGATAGCAGACTAATCACCAGCCCCCTGATCTGATCTAGAGTAGGAGATGGAAAAAGCAGCCTTTATTCCTGAAAGCAAAGCAGCCTTTCCTCAGAACAGCGATGGGGCACTCCATCTACCCCAAAAGCTGCAGCTGGTTTGTGCCCATGCAAATGTGATCAGGGCAGGACCCACTCAAATTAGCAGAATGCAAAGTGGCCCAAGCCATTTTCTGCTGCAGGTTTGTTTTCCTCTACCTCTCTCTCCCTCATCCCCCTGCCTTTTGCCTCTGCCTCATCTCTGCCTGTAAAAGTCAATGCGGCTCCAACCACATTGGGTGAGAAATGTGAGGTCTGATCCAGGACAGTCAGCGAACAGGAGCAGGTTTTTAAGGGGATACAGGGATTCTGCTAGATGGTTAGCTCAGGTGGCTAATTAGGGCTGTTGGTGGTGGGAGGGGGTTCTGCCTGTGGAAACAGAGACCCTCCCTTCCCGAAATCCCCACGCTGTTCCTTTTTGATCCATTTGGTTTTGGGGGGAGCTGTGGGGGGACATAAACTACAGGGTTTGGAGGTTAGCTGCTGGTGGCATTCCCAAGGACTGGATCATGGGGAAAGGCCCGCAAATCTGATGCATCACTCCAGCTCTGAAGGACTTAGGAGCCCATTGGTCCCGCAGACGTGGCAGACCTGCCCCTCAATATCGCCAGAACCCAGAGACCAGCCCTGACACGGGGCACAGCAGGTGCAGAGCCAGCCCGGCTGTCCCCTGGGCAGAGCGTCTTCCAGCACATGGTTCAACGTGAGTGGTGGCCGGTTGGATGCAGGGTCATTGCTGAACGTTTCTGCAGCCTTGGCATACAAGGGCGAGCCGCATCAGTCAGCTGCTTCCTGACATAAGACTCTGCATGAGCTCTCCTTGACATTTTGTCATGTTCGATACAGCTGTGATGCTGTGCTGGCTGTCAGATGCCATCAGTACCCTGTGCCCATGCCCTTTGGCCTCCTGCCTTCTCCAAAAGCCCACTCCAGCTTTCAAAGCTTTCCCCACTCCAGCTCTCGGGACACACATGGTCTGCGATCACGTTATTACAACCACAGATGATAAAGCAGATGTGTGAGGTGGATAAAACAAGCACACGGGTCCCTTAATCCCAAAATTTCAAGTGCCGTGGGGATTAGACTAGAATCTTTGGCTGCAGGATTTGTGGATGCAGCAGAGACAGAGAAGGGAATCTGTGGAAGCAAGCTGATCCCCTCCTCTCAGTTTACTGTGAGATAGACTCAGTGTAAGGGGTCAGCTTTGGAAAGCAGGTCGAAGCCAGTAAAGGTTGCGGCATTTCAACCTTTAACATAACCTGTGACATTTCGCCTTAAGACACATTGGATCCCACGTAGTTGCGAAGCCCTGAAAGCTTCCTGAAAGCCTGCTGAAAGCTCTCTAGCCCCAGCGCAGTATTTAATCACAGGCATGCAGATCCTAGCAGCTGCCATCTTTGGGGACATCGCTGTTTGCAAGTTGAAAGAGAAAAGCCTCACTTAAATTTCCCAGTGTTTGGTTAAGCATCCAGCTTCGGTGATAGGATTGAAGCTGAGCTTTGAATGACGTTTTTTGCTAGGAAGAAAAGGCTGGGGAAGAGACATTTCTCCCCTGGGCTTAAGATCATAAATAAGGCAGTGTTATGTAAGTGTGACTATAACCTATTTATACATAGTGTCAGACTCATACAATCAGGCTATGAATGACAAATCTCCCACTAATTTCTATGAATATAACAGAGGTCCCTATTTGAGTTTTGCAACAGCAGTGGTAATGCCTGTTGTTCTGTACCAGCTGTAACTGGGACTCCCCTCCAAATTGTACCGAGGGAGGGGTGACTTCTGTCTGGCACTTCTTCTCGTATAGGCACGGTGGGTGCAGTTGGCTCTAGGCAGCTCCCTGGCAGCCATTCCTGATCCCAAGGCCCAAATGGCAGGCACCAGGGGAATGGAAACCTGCTGCCTTTCCTGGGTTTTCTTGTCCCTCAAGCAGTGGGCCAGGCGGGAGCTGGGCTCCTCAGAGGCTCTTCCAACAGGACTGTGCCCTGTTATGAGGCATGGAGATGCTGAGTGTTCACCCAGGTGTCAGGGCATGGGAACCAAAAGTGTCAGCTGCCAAGGTCAACCCAACATAAAGAGCACCGGCGCACATGCAGTGTTAACCAAGGGAATTCCTCGCTGCAGGACCCTGTGCGTGCTCAGTGTTTACAGGGTTTCAAAACCAAAAGGATACATTGCTGGAAGCAAAGCTCATCAGGGGTTACTAAACACGGGGAGATTGCTGAGCCAGAAATGTTCAAGGCCGGAAGTGTGGCTGGAGTCCTTATGGCATACACTTGCCCTGGTTCTGTATATTTGTCCCTAATATTGGTGCTGCTCAGTGTAAAGCTGCTGAGCAGCGTGGTTTGAACCAAAATGGCCACACGCAGCCTTAGCTGTGTGGGCCTAACTTGGCTGGCATGGCCTGATGCCTTCCTGGGATCAAGAGAATGGCAACTGTATATAAAAAAATCAAAGGAAGATTCAAACCCAGAAATCACTCCTAAGGTACAGAGAAGCAGTCATCGTCATTGCCACCAGACAAAACCCTAGATCAGGTTCAAGTTTAAAGCCACGCTTTTTCCTTCTCCATCGCCTCCCAGTCCAGGCTCTGCCTTAAGCACTGTCTTAACATGGCAAAGAACTGCACATCACTGCTTCTGCCAGGGTCCCTCTCATGGCCCCTGTGCCAGCAGCCGTGGACCCCGGAGACCTGAGCATCACAGCCGTCTGCGGGAGGCCATGGCAAGAGGAGAAAGTCAGAAATCCCTCTGGGGCTCCTTTGTGCCTCTGGCTAATCTTCCTTCCCTGCTTCACAGATGAGCTCAGCTCCCGCTGCGGCCCGATCACACAGATCCAGCGGGGACGTGTGGTCCTGGCTTGTCATGCCCTGCTGTCCCCTGCCAGAGATGAAGCAGCCATAGGGTCAAGCGTGGATGGCCCCGGGGGTCAGAAGCGACCGCAGCTGCCGTGATGTTTTCCTAGACACCCCCAGCAGAGCCCTTTGACTGATTCACCTCCTGCCTTGGTGCATCAGGCATTGACTCACACCCAAAATGCGTCAGATGGCTGTATCCGTGAAGGGCTTCATGGACTTTGCCCCAAGCGTCCCCGCTGAACTTTGAAGCTGGGCCTTCTTTCGGAGGGGGAGGCGGATGGGAGACCTTCGCTGGCGATGGTCTGGACCTCCGCAGGAACGTGAAACCAGGCTGGACAACTCTCCCTGTCTCCTGCCGTTTGTTCCTCAGTGATTTCCTGTGCCAATGTGAGGTCTCTCTCCCAAAAAAAAGACCTGATCCGAGAAAGGCCTGATCCTACTGCCTTTGCAGTCATGACAAAGCCCTTGGTAGCTCCAGCAGGGACAGAGGGGAGCAGCAGAGACCTCAGGCTTCCAGGCTGCTGCCAAACAGATGCTCTCGCGGCTGAAATCAACTTCTGCAGCAGTTGGCATGCAGACGGCCGGGCACATGCCCCAGCCTGGCTGGCAAGAGTTTATGCCCTTGAAAAATCTCTCCCAGGAGCTCGCTCCTTCTGCACTCTGCTTTGTCAATGAGTTCATTAAAGGGAAAAGAAACTCCCTAACAGAATAGGAAACACTCTGACAGACCGCTTGGTGTCCCGGCCAGCCAGACCCCATCACTGACCCAGTGACTGTCTCTGAGCAGCTGCCCCCAAACCAGGTGGCTTAACCCCAGGAGTGGTGTTGAGCACCAGCAGCGCTGACTTAGCAGAAATCAGGGGATAAAAAAAAAACCCAGTTGAAACAGTAAGCAGCAGAACAGCAGAAACAGCAGGAAGAGTAAAACCGTGTGCTAAATAGATGCATTTGGTAGATGTCCCAGCCAGTCCAACAGCACCGGGGACACTAAAAGGATGTTTGTATTGGTGCCACGATATAGAGATGTAAAAAGTCCAGCCGGATCAGTGACCCGGCTGCAAGTGCAGCTAACCTGCTCCAGGCACCTCGGAAACAGCATGAATCCAGGCTGTCGAGCCAGCGCTTCCCAGGTGACTCTTCCTGTCTTGTGCAATGAGCCTGGGGGACTTCCTGAGCCAGCGCTGGGACTCTGTGCCCCTAATAGCCCCTAATAGGTTTTTCCTCCATGAAATAGGCCTGGGTGCTTTTTGAACTCATGCAAATGTTCAGCATCCGCAGCATCCTGCAGCCAGGAGTTCCACCGCTTCATTATGCCAGAGCCACTTCCCCGGGCTTGCTTTGAACCTGCCACCTCCTTGTTTCACCGCTCCTCCCCATTTCTGTCCTGGAAGAGACAGTCATTTCAAACCCACCTCCTTCCAGCAATGGGAGCAGAAGAAATGGCATATTACTTGCTGCTTTATTTGGCGAACTAACAGTGTTCCCCTGAATTAAATGATAAGAGCTAAGTGTAATTCTGCCCAGCAAACTCAGGAAAATATTGCCCTTTTAGCAGCTTGTTTGCTTTAGCACATGCACAGACAGGTTTTTCCTCAGCATTTGTAGACAGCTCTTCACCATCAAGACTCACTAAATAACCTTGTCAGGACATCGTCTTCTGAGAACGACACCATATAGCACCATGCTCTTGTCAGGGGATGGAAATGATTTATGAAAGTCTTTCTATGAGGCTCCCCATGTTGCTGGTCATTCAAGCCCTATTGTTCTGGGCTCTGAGCTCCGGCTCGGTGAGCTCATGGGGTGTAACATGATTAGCAGAGAGGGAAGTTGTGTTTTTGTGGAGCTTGGCAATGACGTGGGAGCCCACGCGCATTTGTGCTGCTCTGTGCTGCCAGCACACACTTGTCGGTGGCTGATAATGAAGGCAGAAGTGGTCAAACGATCACCTCTGAAGGCAAAGAGGAATGAGTAGGTAGTCTCTAGCAAGCTTTGCATAGGAGGCAAAACATACGGGTGGGACAAGTCATGTACGCACACAAATATGTATGCCAGGTCTGGGGGTTGTTCTTGCCTGTTTTCAGCATCGCTGCTGTAAGTCCCCAGTACACAGCGCCGCTGACGAGGCCATCTGTTCTGCCACGACAGCTGGCAGCTAGCAGAGGCCAGCATGAATAGTCTGCCTCCTTTGGAGCCAGCATATCACCAAACTCGCTAAGAAAAGCAATTTCAGCCATGCCAGATGAAAGCCAGCCCCTGCCCAGGTCGGAGGCACGGGAACTGTGGGCACCGCATCACTGGGCTCTCCCAGCCTCACACCAAATCCCTCCTGTGCTGCAAGGCAGCAAGGTCCCAGGGCAGGGGAGGTCTCCAGTGACATCTCTTTTTCACCCCTGCATTTTAGCAGGGAGAAGCTACGGTAGGGCTGTTGTGCTTTCCCTGGGTTCTGTTTTTTTTTCCATTTTCTTTTGAAAATGAAGGATTTTCCTCTCTCTCTCTCTCTCTCTCTCTTTCAGTATCATTGGTGTGACCATTACTCAGTGGCTGGGGGACAGCGTGGTCAGTAACGGCATGAGGAAAGACTGACATAGGAAAATGCAGCGAGGAGGAAGGGGCACAGACAGCGTGGCCCCACAGGCTCTCCAAAGGGCAGAGCGCTGGTGACAAAGTGCACAAAAGAGGAAGCAAAAGAAAAAAATGGGGAACTGCCAGCCCTCCACTGGGCATCCCCTGGGGAAGGTGTGCAAGACCAAGTCACCAGAGTGCGTTATCCAGCAACACGTGGCCAGCTGGTGACGGGAGGCCTCACAGCTGCCTGCTCCAGCCCTTCTGTGCCACCTCTGGGAGCCTTTCTGGGAGGCACTGCCCTTGCTAGTACCACAAACCTGAACCCCATCTGCCCGGTGCTGATCCCACACACCTTGCTGCAAGGGGAGAGGGGTGGTCTGTAATCACAGGGGTCCCCTGGGGATGGCACCTCCTTCCCAACACTTGCTCGGCTTCCTTGTGCAGAGAAGGGACCTGGCACCCCTTCTGGGAAAGCCAGCCCCAGCCACTGCCGTTGGAGCATCCTACAACTTCTCAGCATCCTTGGGGCTCTCCTGAATAGAGGAATACCCGGCTGGTGGACCTGACCCAGGTCTGAGTGCAATGCTCAGAGAAGTTATTCTGAACCATAATTTCAAATGTTGCCTTAAAAAGATGGTAGCCTTGAGACTATCCTAATAGAAATAGGGGCTCACAGGAATTTTCGGGGGGATGGGATGGGCCCATCTGCCAGCATCAGTGATGCCACCAGGAGGCTTTGTTTGAAGAAGGGAAACTGAGACAATTTACCCAGAAGCAAGGACCTCAACAGGGTTATCACCTCATTAAGGGAACCTCGTGAATCAGGATTGGCACCTGGGATCTCCCAGCCAGCTCAAAGCCAGAGGTGCAATTGCAACCCATGGCAGTGCCTGCACCCCCCTCGCACCATGTGCTGGTTTCAGTTCCACCTAAAACTCCTCCCGGGCTTAAGTATGTGGTATTAAGATAGAAGAGGAAAGGAAAATTTCCAAGACAAGGGCTTTCCAGAGCTGTCCGTTGCGTTTGTTTGACTTTGTAAAAGTTCACTTCATCTGCAAGGAAAAATTCTTTTAATGTGGCCACACAGCTGCTTTGCAGAAAAATTTTGAGGGCCACAATGGTATGTCTCCTGCAGATCTCCTGGGCCAAGGGAAAACCTGCCTGACTTTCCCTCCCTGTACTGGGAGAGCAAATTGGCAGGGATGTGCTTTTACTTCCTTACATGAGGGCTGGCCTCCCTCTTTCTGCGTGCTTGGGAAAAACTGCAAAGCTCTCCAGACAAAGCTGAGCTTTCTAAATCTTGTCAAATCTGTTGTGATAATTTTCACCCTTCCCTCCCTGTGTTACACACGTCCCTGTCAGCTTTGCTGCTGGACAGCTGAGGAAACCCACTCTGCACCACTGAGATGTCCCATTGCATCCTACCCCTTCCTGTCCACCAGGAAAGGGCAACGGGGATAGAGTCCATTGCTTATACCACTCTTTCTTTTTTTCTGAACTTCCTTGATTGAGCCTGTTGGAAAAAAATAGCTATGCCAAAGCACTAGGGACTGTAAAGAGCCTGGAAACACCAAAACCGTCAGGGCAGAGCATCCTTCCTTCTCAGAAAAGTGCAACCAGGGCATACAGCAAGCCCTGATGTGCATGTGCCCGTGGTGTCAGGGTCTCATGGGGAAAAGAACTGGGATGAACCAGTGGTTTTAATGGTACATGTGAATTTTTGCCACAGTCTTACCGATTCAATGCTGAGTATTTGGGAGCACACACACGCCTAAGCGTTGCCAGTGCCTGTTGCATGTGGACCAAAGGCACGTTTAGCCCGCATGGATTGGGTTTGTATTAGCCCATTTCCTTTTCCCTGACACAAGAGAAATTTGTCTTGCATTAGCGTTGTTTCCTACCCTCTTGGAAAGGAAGAAGTGGGTGGTGGCCACATCCCCTTCTCTGAAGGCCGTCCCCGGTGAAGGGGGCCCCGGGGCCGGAGGGGAGGGAGCAGAGGGGGCCCGCTTCGCCACAGCATCCGCTCGAAGCATGTTGGACTCAGCTTTTAATCCGTCGTCACACAGCCAAGGGTCAGCCCTGTCTGCAACATACCCTCTTCATCCCCATCTAACCATCACAGCAGCACAGACAGCTCCTTGCTGCCCAGCAATGCTGGCTGCAGACCTGCCTTCCCACAGCATCCCTTCCTTAGTTTGAAATCCCTGGCAGGCAAAGTGTCCTCTTTGTCCCTTTTTTTCCCCAGAAGCTATGTCATCCTGCATCGTCCGTCGCTCGGTGGGAAGTTTCCTGGCGTGACTGCAGGTGCCGGCAGGGAGGTTGGCTAGCTGCTGTGGCCACTGGCCGTGAGACACAAAGTCCCAGCAGGGAAGGCTGGCCAAGCTCACGAATGACCGCTGCTTGCTCGATGTAATGAGCAAATATTGTTAACAAGCAGCTGTAATCTCCTGGCTTTGCGCCCTCCCCCATTCCACGCACCGAGGCAATGTCAGGGGGTCAGGGCAGGCGTCTCCCTCTTTGACACACTGTGTCCTTGCAACCCGGAGACAGCAGAGATGCTCTCCAAAGCCGCACCAGCACGTGTGGCCCCTTTCCCCCTTCCCTTGGCTCTGCACCCTCCAGGAGTGGCTACTGCACGGCTTCTCAAATCCCCCCCAGCACATGGTGGTGTACAGACGCATGTGCTTAAAGCCCAGAGACCCACCCAGACCAATTTAATGCCCATCTCACTTAGCTGTGGGGCGGGGGGGGCAGACCCTTCAAGCCAAACAGATATTCAGCCTTACTGTCATATTTGCACCCTTAGATGCTCCCTCTGAGGGCCAGTGCTCTTTGGTGTTAAGGGCTGACTCTCCAGCTTTATCATTTTGTTGGTGGAAGAGATGTTAGGATTAGGGGCAGAGGAAAGAAAGGATTGGAAATGCACTCCACTTCCTAGAGGCAGCTGCTTTTTCCTCCTCCCAAATTGCCCAGTCAACCACAAGATGAGTCACTGGTCTCCCGCATTTCCACCTGACCCACTTTTGGCTTGTCGGGGCTGACTGCGGAGCTTTTGTTTCTAGGATGCACACACGCACAGCCATGGAGCCACGATGCTTTTGGCTTCTGCTGTGTGAAATAACCTGGAAGCAGGGAAGATTTTCAGCCCCAGGTTTCCCTTGAAGGCATAAAATGATGACCATCCCAGGCCACCATCATCCAGACTCCAGTGGGGAGGTCCCGGGAGCCTTGCCTGGCTTGTCTGCAGCTGCTGCGGGGAGGTTTGACCCCCCGGCAGCTCGAAGCTGAGCCTGGGGTCCGGAGCTGCGAAGCCGTTATCCCGTGGTTAGGATTCCCCCTGGGGAAGCTGAAAGGAATAAACAGCAGATGGGACAGCTCACTCTGCTGCCTGCTAATGGGTTTCAGCAGGCTGCTCCTAATTTGCATCACTCCTGTCTGTGGAAAGGTACAGTCACAAGTCAGGAGGCTCGCGCAGCCCAAAGGAAAAGCATCTCTCAGATGACTGTGCTCTGATGGCTGTGCCCATCGGGCGCCTGTTCACCTCCTCCGTGCTGTGTCCGGCATGGATGTCTCCTTTTCCAAAACTGGGAGCAGCACTGTTTTGAACCACAGTTGAAATGGTCAGCTGAGAAACACAGATTAGCGGCAGAAAGCAGAAATGGTGTCCCAGGCACAGGGACAGCCCTGGGCGGCAGTATAAATAGACACGCGCTTGCTCCCCTTTGTGAATGGTGGTGTCATGATTTTTTTGCCACCGCCCAAGGGAAATTGCCAGGGGTGAAATGTCCATCCCAATCGTATTTTCCACGTTCAACTCATTGTACTTCCGATTTGCTCAGCTATCACATCTTGAAGGGTGTTGCAGCCGACTTGCCTTGCAACCAGACCATGCCTTGCTTTCACCTCCCTTGCTGGCCAGTAACGCAGGGCTTGTTCCTCTGTCCCCAGATATAATTGTGTGCCTCTCTCTCTCTCTCTCTCTCTCTCTCTGGCCCCTGGTGCAGTATCTCTGAGGCTGCCTGAAAGAGTCCCTGCCATGGCCCCCAGGGTATGGCGGGACTCTCAGGAGAAACTCACTGAAGAGGGGCAACGAAGGGGAAGGTTGTGCTTATTTGGCTGGTAAAGGTATGAGGACTATTCAGGGCTGGGAAAGCCCAGTTTGGCTCAGTACCTGTCCCACACAGGGCAACGGCCAGGTTATGCCAGCCCCAACTCCAGCTTCACTTGTGCCGAATGCAGGACATTTAGTGTTAGCCTTAAAAACCTCCCCTAGCCAGCTGCCGACAGCTGTACACGGTCCTTGTTCATGCACTGCCCGTTGTGTACCCCAAAGATGCGCACAGCCCCCTGCAGCAGGGCAGCCATAAAGAGTCACCTCCTTTGGGGTCTCTGCAGCACCTGGCAAACCCTGTGAGCAGTTAAGCCAGCAAACAAATAACGTGGTTCCTGCCCACGGGCGAGGAGAAGAAGGCCATGCATCTCTGCGAGCTGCTTCCCGGGCATCTGACCACAGCGAGGGCTGGGGGCCGGGTGCTGATGAAACGGCTGTTTATGTTTGCAGTGCACATGGCCCTAATTACTGGTGTCTGTGCACTAATCCATGCTCTGAGGGCAAGCCAGGAGGCGAAGTTGGGCACACCTGCCCAGCATGTGGGACCCAGCCCGGAGCGCCGGCAGGGTCCGGCAGGATGGTGAGGTGCCCGTGCCCCACGCGTGTGAGGCATCCAGCCTCTGCCTGTGCCCCTCTGTGTCCACCACCCCACGCACCGGGGCCGGGCTGCCCAGCAGGAACTTGCCCAGAGCCAGCCTGAGGGTTGTGCCAGGCCCCATCACTGGGATTTTGGGCAGATTTGGGGTACAAGGGGTTTACCTGGGCTGGAAACACGCTGATCAAGGGAGGGCTGTGGCTAAGCCCTCCCAGCCGCAGCCGTGCCAGAGTCGGCCGCACCCTGGCTCCCATCCGAAGAGGTGGCTCCCTTGGCCAAGGTTCACTCCTCCACAAATGCTTACAATATTTGGCACTTGCTAGGTCCCTGTCTCTCTGCGCCAAGATTTTGGGCGGTGTGACAGCTACTCGTTACACCCTGGAAAAATGGGAGACTGCATTTGTTTGGACATCATCATTTGTTTACTTGACTCTTCCCACGATCTCCTCTGACAAATAAGAAGCTGTTTAATGAGGCTCTTCTACAACTTCTGACATGACTTTTCTCATATGAGGCCATAACCGTAGTACCTACGATGAACTGCAGCTACTTGTAGCCTCATAAAACAAAAAGTGCCAGGTCCTTTTCATGTCCTTTCCTTTGCCCCTGAGAGCAGCCTGTGGCAGAGTCCAGTCACATCCATCCTATTAAGCTCCTATTCACCCCGGAGCAGAGCACCTGAACCGCCAACCAGGTTGCTTTCCCAGCCGCCATCTAATGCTGTGTCCCATTGCTGAGGTCCCCACCTGGGAAACAAGCCTGCTGCGTACTCCTTCCCAGGCAACTCACCCAGATAAAACCCACTCCTCATTCCAGACCCTGAAAGTACAGAGCAAAGTATTTGTAGCAGGGTGCGGATGTGCCTAGGTTGACTGACATGCAAGCCACCGCACTCAGCCAAAACTGGGAGCGCTAATGAAGCTTGCCTGGATTTACACCGGCACAACAGAACAAAATTCAGGCTTTCACTAAAAAAGAAAGAAGTCAAGGAAATCCCATGTAAATGTAATAGGTGTCAAAGGAAGATGATGTTTTTTCACTGGTGAGGAGTAAAAATGTGTACCAAAAGCCAATTAAGTGAGCAAGCAGTACGCTTTTCCCCAGTCTTCAATTTGGGAATCACATCAATTCCCTAAATCTCCCTTTGGAGATGACTTTTAGCTCCACTGTTAAACATCACTGCTGGAATTGCAATGATAGGAAATCAGTGGTATTCAGTGATATATGGACTTGCCAAGAGAGAATGGGGTTCATCTGAAAATGTGGTCATAATTCTTTTCTTTGCATTTTTCCCTGCTTCCTGCACTTCTCTGCCTCTCCCTTTGTCCATTAGTAGTCCAGGCTGAAACCCTCAGCTCAGTGTGGCCTCGATTGCAGCACGAGTGGGGCACCTCCACAGAGACAAGCCGAAGGGACACCCAAGAGGGACTGAGCAAAATCTGGGCTGAAGTCACCGTCTCCTGGGGCTCTCCTCAGTCCGTAGGGCACAGTTATTAAATACCCAGCCCTTCCTCGGCACAGCATCCAGCCCGCAGCCCCTGGAGCCCACCCTGCCTGCCAGTGTCTCAGCTCACTCCGCTCACCACATCCTTGGGACAGTGCCCACGACACCCAGCAATTACTCATCTTTGGCGAGCGATTTAGCAGCCCCGAGTTGCTCGTAGTGCAGCGAACATCCTGTGAGCACCAGAGGCGAGGGGGGGACCACAGGATGCGAAGTGCAAAGCTTATCAGAAATGCCCCCACAGGAAATGCAGTGATGAATATAGAAACCTGATCAAACCGCAGCCGGAAACGGGCTGCTGAAGGCTCCGAGAGATGCTGGGCCCTCTTGTGACCTGCCAAATTGCTATCTGCTTCCTTCCAGCAAAATTAAAAGAGGTGTAACGTTATCTGAGGAGGAAAGTTGAATGCACATGGGGAGAAGGTGTCCAGCCCAGCAGAGGCGTGTGCATGTGTACCTGCTTTTGCAGGAGCCTGCTAAATTTCAACCCTCTCTCATACGCATGCCAACTCCACGCACTGCTTCTTCATTAGGTGCTGGGTCAGATCCCCAAAGCGGGAGGCTGTCAGCACCATCCAGCACCTCCACAGCTGACCCCAGCCCCAAGGCACTGCACCACACTCCCACCCATCACCCACAGCCCATGCAGCCGCCCGGGCTTCTCCACGTGCCATGGGCAGGACCCGCTCACTTTTGGCCGTGGTGCTTCGGAGCTGGTTCTGCCCCATGGTGGGCGTCAGCTGGTGATGCCAGGAGACCTGCCAAGGCCACCACCACCTCGACAGACTGCTACAGGTGCATTGCTCAAGGGTGAAACACAAAGAACGGGACTGCCTGCAGAAATAACAGCCTTGGCAAGAAAGCAGCTGGGTCGCAGGCTGGAGGGCCCCTCTGCCGTGCCCGTCCTCGCTGAGTCTCTGCCTGACTCCCCAAGTGAGCTCTCCGTCACAGCATCTTCAGTCCCAGTGGTGGCCACCGAATGAGCCCACCTCATTTGCCCTGGGAGCCCAGGACTAGAAAGCAAAGGGGGAAGAGACATCCTGGCAGTCTAGGCTCACGGGCGTCCATAACATGTCGTTTAAAACGTTCCCCCTCCCTTGAGATAGTCTATTGGTGTTGAAATTCATTTGCATTAGCTATTTTAAGTGCTGGCCTCTTTCTCCAAAAAGCCCTGGAGCTGGAAAGCTTCTTGAGTTACCTCACGCACTGCTTCTCTCTGGCTCATGCCAGTTCCTAATACTTTCTGCCTCTCCAGTAAAACAAACAGGTTTTGCCTGCAGATCCAAACTTATCCATTGCATGCTACAAGCAGGTTGGTGTTTGTCTTGGACACGGTATTGTCTCTGCTTCAGCCATTGAGAAGCATGTAGCGAGCTCCTGCACTTATTCACTCGAGCCTAGTAATTAATCAACTAGCAAGGGCAATGGTTAAATGGCACTCAGTACCATACATAGGCACATAATGGCACAATTAAATCTCCTGAATAGATGTCAAATGGCTTCCTTGAGGTAGCTGCTAAGCTCGGACAGTTCAGAGAGTTTTTAATGCCAGATGCTAATGGGCAATGCTCAGATGTAAGCCTGGGTTAATTAAATCATTCCACATCACTCAAATGTGAACGCAGCCTAGTTGGCATTTCCAGTTTATCATTAATATGCGACCACCACTAGGCACAGAATTAATCAGTACAACCAATTATTCTTCCTCTACCAATAGCCCTGGTGCTCACCGGAGCCCCTCATGGTCAGGCACAAATCTCAACACAGGCTGCTCCGCTGGTGGGTGCTGCTTTTCTGCCCAAGAAAAGCAGACTTTGTGTGAGGGTGGCTGAGACCCCGCAGGGCTTGCCCTTAGCTCAGCCAGGGCCATGTAAGAAGGACCTAGAACACTGTCTGGAGACAGGCACTTTTGCAGTGGGAAGGTGCTGGAGTGAGCCCATCTCACTGAGACGAGCAACAGGGGAAGAGGATGACCCACGGGATGCAGCAAAGATGGACAAACTCTGTTCTGCCAGAGGCTTTGAAGCCACGTGTCAATAGGCCTTTCTACACGTTTGTTTCCTCATCTGTAATAAAATAAGTAAAATAGCACTTAGTTGCCTCATAGGGTGTGTGAGCTGTACTTAATTGATATGTGCAACTGATTTAAAGGTCTGGGAAGAGGGGAGAATTGAGAGGAGCTAAATGGTGCTCATGCTCCTGCATGATGCTGTGTCCTTGTGTACTGCACCCTTCAAAGGATGAAGTGTCCCATGTCAAGACTTCCCTTTAGCAGTAAACCCCGTTTTGAAGTCAGACGGAGACATCCTGCCCTGTCTTGTCTTGACACACGAGATGTCTTTGAAACCTTGACACCTTGGCCATCAAGATGCAAGGGTCAGTTCTGACCCAAGGAGACAAATGGACTTTCTGCATGCAGCAAAACACTGCAAGTTAGATCGTCCTTCAAAACAATCCACCTCAAGGCACTGGAGCAGACAGATGGAGGTGAACCAAGAGAAACCTGATGGGAACTTGGGTTTACAGAGTGCTGCGGCTCTCTGCTCTGCACTGCTATCATGAGATGGTACAAACATCACCAGTCCTTGGATGTGGCTTCTAGTTACCCTTGCACTGACGTGTTGGTAATGTTATTCAAGAATCACTTAAAATATGAAATAAATACTCTTTTCCAGGTGGCAGAGTATGTAGCCTGTTTTCTATCACCGCTCTGCACTGTAGTCCGAACTGCAGTCATAACTAACACCCTCTTTTTCTGTGTGCCCCATCTCCCTGCTCCTCTAGTAATATCAAATTTTAATTTTCCTTTGACTTTGCCTCATCCTGGCCTTCAACAAGCACCAAGACTTTGCAGCACAAGTTGTGTAAGCCACCAGAGCTGTTGGCTGCAGGCATGCCCTCACAACTTTCTTGAACATGCCAGTGCCAGGCTCATTCGCAGAAGATTCAGCTCTGGTATGCCTGTACAACTAGGTAAGATGTGCACAGAAATGTGCGCACAGGGAGGAAACTGAGCTTTCAGAGCTGCCACAGCTGTTCCTGCCCAAGGGAAAATAATTGAAGAGTAATGACAGACATCGCCAGTGTGCCAGTTGCTGGAATATTGTCTCATCGAGATGATGGGAGTGCCGCTCTGTAGGCTAGATGACATGAGGGCCATAAAAGAAACCCATAATGAGATAATCGGGTAAATGAACCAGGATTGCATCTGCCAGTTCCTTGTGCAGCATGGAGCCACACAGCAACACATGGCTCCTCACAGAGGAGCTGTGAAGCTAAGAAGACAGACGGAAGAAGAGAGAAGAAAGAAGATGATGGAAAGAAAAAATATCAACTGATTCAGCTTAGGGCCATGCACAGGCAGAGTCAGCCCCTGTCACGGCATTGACTCAAAGCTGAACAAGTGAAAGGACAGGGCTCCTACCAATGCTCCCTTGCATCCAGCCACTCATCAGACTCAGGCAGGACACTCTTTTTACACACCTGCAGGTAATCATTTCAGACATCATGAAGAAGAGATGGAGAGAAGAAGAGACATTGGAGACTTATTACTCACTTAAAGAAAATAAAATTGAAAGAAACAGCACAACCTGGCAGGAGCTCAGCTCCGTGCTTCCCAGGCAGGCAATGGCTCAGCCTCGATCTGAAATGTCAACTGTTGCTAGAAAATACCCATCACTGGCAAATAACCAGTACTTTACAAAGGACATCATCTGTTCAGAGCACTCCTGTTCCCTCAGTGAGGCAGAGAAGTCCTCAGCATGTGATGGCAAGACTGCTAGCCATGTCTAGAAACGTGCAGGCTCAGGTAACGGCTCTGCGAGACAGAGAGCCCACTCAGTCCTATGAGCTGTTGGTCCAGGGGTCAATTCCTGTCTCCTTCCTTGCTTCCCTTCAAACCCTGGGGTGTGCTATCCCTCTATACCCTAGGATGGAAAACCCTTCATGGGCAGAGGCGTCCTCAAGGCAGTAACCAGAAATAAGTCACGGCTGGGACATGGAGGCTGCTGCTGTCTCCCAGGGCAGCAAAGCACAGGTAGTCCAGCCTGTCCCAGGAGACCAGCAGAGGTCCATCTGTGGACATGGGGCTCACTGAAGGCCCAGGCTGCAACTGCCATCTCAAGTCATAGGCAAGGGAGAGATCCAGCCACTGCCAGCCAATGATTCATCTGCCTAAGACAGTTCAGATGAATCATCTGATGCAGATATCTGCTCCTCTGCATCAGCCACAACAGGATTTCAGTTGTCCTGCTTTGAGACATTGGCTGTTTGGTATTACCCATCTCATGTGAGACCTTTAGCAAGATCAAGTCTAGATTTACTAAGCATCTGAGGAGCTACTGGGACTTCACCTTCCACACAGGCGTTCACACCAGTGTAAGGGTGTTGAGCCCTGGGCTGGGACAGTGGGTTTGTGAAGTTAAAACAGCTTAGCTGGAGGCTAGCCTTTAGCATATCACGGTCAAGCACCACCACAATTCGGTCAAAGAGTCTTTCATTGCGGCTGGGACCCAGGCTGGAGGTGTTACTCAAGTTATAAACCACATTGACCTGCCAGGGAAGACAAGCCAGAAAGAGATGGCTAATTTACCATTCTTCAGACCAGTAGAAAACTCACCCAACTAACCAACACTTTGCTTTCCATGCAAGTCTTCTTTCAAGGTTATTAACGCAATTAGACCAGCTTCCCTGGCAACAGCTGGGGTATATCTACCACTGGCCTATGCTGCTTTGGGTCAGACAACAATATAAATAACCAGAGCTGGCTGAAATGAGAAGCCTTGGCTTGTTTGAGGACAGCACTCTGGCTTGTTGGGTAATGTCAAGTAAGTCAGACTCTGACTCTTTACTGGACTTCCCCAATCTGTTCCAGTAAGGGTAACTACTGCAACTTCAGAAATGCAGAGAGGCTGAGGGTTGTTCTCACATGAGGATTGTCCTTTACCCTGTCCTTAGTGAGAACACGTTTCAACCCCCTGTTTTTAAACTTCTGTGGGCGTTAGGCAGGAGCTCAGGAGGAGGTGGGCACACTAGCCTGGCCAGGGGACAGGAAGAGGAAATCCCCAAACTGAACATCTCCTGTTCTCCCTGATACAGCTCATCCCACCTGTGACACAGCTTAGTCAGCACAGCTTTTGCAAACCTATTGGAAAAACAATTGAATTGTTAAAAACAGGAGCTAAACTCCCTAAAACCCAAGCCCACAAAACACAGTTATCCTTGCATAGCTCTCTCAGACTCTGGTAAAGGGCCTTGGGTGCATCAGATTTAACAGGCAGGGCAGGGCAGCCACGTAGGATGTGGAGAAAATGCAGAGCAGCTGCTACATACATAATGCAGCCAGTTAGAAAACACAGAAGTTTCTTGCCACTTCAAGACATTAATCCTGGGAGCTACTATAGGCACATTAAGCAGTAATGGTCCACTCTTTCCTCTACGACTAAGAGAAATAAAAAAATGCAAGTCAACAGGGCATGATCCTTGAAGGTGTCCCCAGAAAGCCCCAAAAGCTCATTTGATGGATGAATCACCTTCAGCGACATGGTAAAACCTCCTGAATTGTGCAAATGGATTAGGAGTTACAACAAGTTTTCTGCAAAACCATGCAACTACTTATAAGATAATGAAAGGACAGAGTAACCAGGTGGAGAGGAAGCCGGGGACATAGAGGACATCAATGTATTTAATGAAGGCAACCTGTAAAACAGGAAAAAACCCACCTTCAGCCAGGCTGATCATTTTAACTACACCAGAAAATCACCTTTCCGAAGAGGATGGATATTTAGGCTTGTTTGACAAACCTCTTTCTAAGGTAGGTCTTTCTCTTTGCCTGATTCTACTCCTAACCTGATGAGGACAGGGCAGAGCATTGCAGCAGCTTGGCTTTGCACTTGGCACATTACTCCCACACAGTGCATTGCATCTAGTGTCCAGGGGTTGCTTGTAGCTGATGACAGCAATAAGGTTTTGTCTGCAAACAGAGGATTAAGCCACAATCATTATCCTTATCAATGACTTCAAATCACCTATCATGTACCTTTTCAATCTGCCATCAGCAAACCATGGATGTGAGGATTCTGACTGATGTTGTTGCGACGGTCATGGAGGCTGTAAGTGCAGTCACCTACCAAGACTCTCGGCATGGTCCCAGACACGTGGTCCAGGAGTTGGGCTTCCTTCAGAAGAGATTGTTCTTAATAAAATGTTTCATTGCTATTCAATTTCCTTCATGGCTCAAAGATTGTCTCCTCTAGTATCTATAAATATTCTGGTGATCCTATCCTGGACGCGCTCATTCTACAAGCTGATTGCTGTTATAAAACCTGACTTAGACAGTAGGACCACAAGAGGAGAAATTTTAGACTCAGAGCTGTGCACACTCTTAGCATTTGGCTGAATCACACCCACAGTGATGTCCAGCTCCAAGCTGGCAAAACAGATCAATTGTCTTAAAAATCTGTTGGCTTTCCCTGCCATATAAAATTAAGCTTGGATCCAGCAGAGTGTCTTTTGTGTGTGCGTATGGGTAATTTGTTAAAGGAGAGTCACAAAGGGAAGCGCACCCGGGTCTGTGCTGCTTGGCTCACATGGCGATGAGCCAGGATGGTACAGGGGCTGGGATAAGCAAATGACAGTAGATGACAGTTTCCAAAGAAGGGACATCTTTCCACAGTGCATAGTTAGAGCATGGACACACCAAACCACAGGATGTTGTGCATGCTAAAAAGCTCACACGAGTTCAAAGAGCAATTAAACAAATTCATGACAGAAAAATCCATCAAGGGCTATTAATTGCAAAGACAGAGCCTCTGCTTCAGGAATTCCCTCAGTTCCACACACCTGGAGGCCAGGACAGTACCCTGGGGTAGTATCAGGACATGCTAGCCCTATGCTTCTACTTCTTGCTAGGCTTTTTTCTCCCGGCCCTTTGTAGAGAGCAGATAGATGGGCTGAGTAGTGCTGGTCTCACGTTAATGCGTGGCCATGGGATGTTGACCTGGGAATGCCACAGACCTATCAGGACTTCCTGCCTATGAAGAAAATTCCCTCCAACTCCAAATAGCAATGTTGTAAGACTACAAACAAAACTGCCCAGAAAAAAAAAGAAAAACTTTTTCCTTTTATCTTGAAGCGTATCTGTGAGCCCTATGGAAATGTCCCCAGGAGCAAGACGTATTGCTAATGCGAGGAGGCAGAGAAGAAAGTTACACCATTTTGCCTGAACTGCCCCTCTGATTTGAAGGCACCGTCCCTGCCTTCTGTTGATTTTTTCTTCCCAGAGGCTAAAATGCACATGAATCATTAACAAGCTTGTAGAGCCCGTGCGTGCTATCATGGTTTGCGTAATTAATCCAGAGCCAATGTGATTCGGCGAATTAATAAAGTTGCTGTTGCTGTGGTGGAAATTCCTGTTACCTGCAGGAGGGCTGGATTTGCTGTTCATCTGCATCTGTACATTTGCAGACACCTCTTATCACAGAAGCAGGAGTTATATACAAGGTATATAGGTAAAGGGTAAATATGCACAGAGCAGAAGAGAATGAGAAGAAACGCATCATGATCCAAAGTTTTAACAGCTCTTCTTTTCAAGAAAGAGGGCTCATCACAGCTCCTGCACAAGAAAACAGGTTTGTCATGATGAGCTGGGGTGTCCATGCATCACCTGGGAAGACATCTCCAACACTTTGGTCTTTTGGTCTTTCTACCTACTCAAGTGGTTTCTTTATTTAGCATCTTCCCTTAATCACCATTATCTGAGAGATCCCTGTTATGAGAAGCAGAAGGAACTAGCCCAGTTAAAGGGAAGCAACCCTGCAGACCTAGGCGGGAGAGAAGTCCGTGTCCTCTCATCCCCCGCCATTGTCCATCTGCACTCTGACGCACAGAAGCAAGTCGATGAGATGCTCAGATTTTACCTGAGTAACAGAGCTTGGTTTGATTTCAGAATATTCAGCTGTGGGAGTAAGTTTCACATGCTCCAGACACTAATTTTTATGCAAGCCCCTCTTCAACGTTTGGCCTGTGATTCCTCAATACCGTTGTCCAGGTGAGCCCTATGGGTTTGGCCTTTATTGAATTTAAGACTCTCCTGCTGCAAATGCAAAAATCTGTCTATATCTGAGGACATCAAGACCCTGCTGACTGTCTCCTCCTGGAGGGTTAATTCCAGCTTGGTAGCTGCTATGGCACAGTCTTGGTCCTGCCAGTAATCTAGATTTCAAAGGTCTCAGAAAAGTGCCGAGGATCTGGGCTGGAAATGTTCAATTTGATGGTACCCTTCTCTCCCCATGTGTCTCTTGCATTAGATTAGATGTGTGTCACTTTTATCAATCTCTTGTTTGTTCTTTCTCGAGAGTCAACAGGCACCTGTCCCACCCAGCCAACAAGCCTACCTGACATTGGCCTAGCTGATATCCACCCCTCCCTGGGCACAGAGCCCATCCGTACGACGTGAGCAACGCACACCCATTTCTGATGGCAAGGCAGCTTTTCTGCATCAAGAGGACATTGTATTTTCAGCGAGTGAGCAAGAAAGGAGTCATATAAAAGTAGTCACCCAACTTCCTTTCCTAACACGAGTTTCACAGGCTGCTCGGTCACCATTTGCCAGATATGGTCTGGCCAGTCAAGCAGGGAGGTCTGAGTGCACACAACTGTATGTGGTCTGAGGTGCTCTTCTGCTTTTTTTTTCTTTTTTCCAATACAATTTGGTTTCTTTTACAGTCAAAAGTGAAACCTGAGCTTGAATTTTTGAAAAAAAACCCCACTGCAATAGTGGAGATCTTACACAAAACTGGAGCAGTGAATTTTCTATCAGTCCTTGCTCTGTTAAGTGATAGAAAACTAGCATGCAATGTGTCCTGAGCAGCCTTCTGCTCACCATCAAGGGACGGAAAAATGTTATTTGTCCTAAGCGCAGATGTGGTAAAAATAGAAATTGAATCCTAGGCCATATTTAGCATTTCAATTAAATGACCTCATTTTTAACAAGCGTACCTAGATGATTCACATATTAGAAAAATCAGGCTATATACAGAGCTGTCCAAATGGGAAAATATAGCATGCCCGGATAAAAGTGGAAGATTTAATGCACCTTGGCTTCAGATCTTCACATGACTGACCAGATTTCAGTGGTGGTCTCTCTGCCATTCCTTGCTTCTCTTTTTCCCAATAAATGCGGACTGCAATCTACCTTGTGCTAGGACAACCACATAGTTCCTCTCCCCAAAGTCATGAGAAAGGAGGTGAAAGAAAGCCCAGTCAGAGCTGTTTGATCGAGAAGAGAAGGCAAGAGCCCACGCTCGAGAGGCCAGCTGAGATCAGGGCAAAGACATGAATTAAGACAAACACTGACAGGGTTGGAGGAAACAAATGTGTCCCAGGAGAGCAGGGCAGCCCTGGATCAGGGCCTGGAGGCACGGTGGCATCTCCATCCTTGGGGGCCACCCACCATCACACCTGACCTGACTGTGAGGGTGTGGAGGAGAGGAGGGGCACAGAGACCCCCAGACCTCCCTTCCCACCTAAACCCTTCTGTAATTTTACAAGCCTGTGAGCTGCTCACATCTAACCCAAAGGATGGGGTTGAATGGGAGAGAAAATGAAATCTAAGCAGCAAAACTTTGGCCCTAAAATTATCAGGGAAGTGAGCTGTGGAAACAAAACAATTGTATTAGCAGACTGGCTTGAGCATTACTATAAACCTATCATTCTGTCAGAAAGGACAAATATTTCCTGCAGAGTTAATAGAGCTCTACTGGGTTGCTCTTAATAGTTGTTTATTTTATTTTCCACTGTTCATAATAAACCTCTGTGCATCTGAAAATAGCTCTCTCTAATTAGAGTACTGTATGAGTACCTGTGCATTATCGGTGTGCAGGGGTGTGTTTGTGTGTGCTGATGACACCTCAGGTATATGTAAAGAGCTACTCAGCTTCTTTAAAAAATGTGTATTCACTGAGAAACCTGAAATGTTTTTGGTTCACAAAAGTTTTGCCAAATCCAAAACTGGGTTAGCATGTGATTACAATCCTTGGCAGTCACTGCCAGATCTCTGCCTTTAGGGGAAATGTACACAGAAGAAGTCCTGCAAGGAAGACAAGGGACAGTTAGAAGGAAAAATCAGAAAATTAAAAAAATAAAATAAAATTGTTTGCTCTAATTCACACCAAAATTAACTGTCAGAGGAATAATGCTTCCCCTGAACATGAAGCCTTGCTGTTTTGTCAGTAAGACTCCAGTGACATGCTCTGTCCCCCTTCTCTTGAGATTTTTGTCACAAATTGCTCTGACAAAATTCAAGATCCTGACATGCAAAATGAGACAAAGAAGATGGATATGGTGGGCTGGTGATTTCCAACAGTAAATCTTGGTGCTACATGAAAGTCTTAACTAAATATGGCATGTCTTCTTCATAAGCAAGTTGGGTTTTTTTCATTTTGGTGAAGACATTTCAGTTCATCGAGGCACATGGACAACAGCTGGGTTGGCTTATGAACAACAGGTGCTCAAAACCAGGGTTCAACTCAAAAGCAGTCGGGGGTGGGAGGAGCTGAGAAACAAAGGACAAATTTGACTCAAAATTTTGCACAGAATTTGGTCAACGCAGATCAAATCAGCACTGGAGCAGGGAGATGGGTGAATGCTCAGTGGTGTGCAACAACCAGGGAGAATGGACTTATAACTGAAGGGGGACAAAGTATTTTTAAAGGGCTCCTGGCTGAGCTCCATATCTTTGTTTTTGCTTGGTTGAGTGCAGCTGAGAAACTAGTCATGGGAAGATCTGCACCTCATGAATCCACAGGGTCCTACACCTGCAGTGACTGCCCCCATTCCTGGTACAAGCAAATCAAAAGAAATGAGGGCCGATCTACTTAAATCTTTTCCACTGTCTTTGGATGTATCAGTGGATTTTATCTGTAGGCCCAGCTTTGAGCTAGACTAGCCTCCTTGTAGAGGAAGTATCCACCACAGAGCATTAGAGGTGCTTCTTTCTTTCTTTCTACTGCCTTTTTTCAGGTGACCCATCTCTGGGGTGGCTGTCTACACTGGGGTGTACAACCACCTCTTTATTTTATCCAGGGATGTCAGTTGCAGCACATTCTCACCTGGCTGAGTTCTTCAAAATGAAGTCCAGGACTGGAAATAATGATGCCTGCTGAAAAATGTGGTACCAGCTCTCTGCATTGTTCAACATAGTCTTCATTGTCTTTTTTTCTGTCAAAATAAGGTGGGTGCTTTTTTTGTCAAAATTGATGAGTTTTCCATGGGAAATTCTACCTAGCTCTGAAATGCCCTTTTTTCTGTCTGAAATATCTCTGCATTTCAGCTGAAACATCAACATTTCCTTCCCACTGAAAATGGTCAGGGTTTTCTTGGAATTGAATGCATGGGATTGTGTGTAGAGGGTCGTATGTGTTGTCATTTGGCGATGGAGGCAGGTCTGAAAACACCAAGGACATCAATTCCTGTATAACAAACTTCTGTGTGTGCACTAGGGTGTCTGTGAAAGAAAAGGCAGAAACGTGATCCTAACCGTGATGATGTTGGACACCTTCTGTTTCTGTAGCAGGCTGCAATGTGGGTCACAGGCTGTTTTACAAAAGCTGTCTCTCACACTGTCTTTTCTCTGGCTGATGCTCTTTAAGCACCACCACTGGCAGATCATGTTCCCTAGAGGAAGCAGAGAGGTACCAGGTCTGTACAGCCAGCTTGCTCTACCAGCGCAGCAGTCAGGACAGGTAACAGCATCCTTGTTCTGACTAGATGAAGGCAACACAAAGCCAGGGTTGGGGTGGGGGGAAAGTGCCAACCATGTCCCTTGGATCTGTGAGCAAGCGCTAATCGGTGCCACCATGCTGCTGGCAGGGCAGCAGGTAGCACAGAGCCGGTAGTTCAGCTTCAAAACATTGTCTAGTAAATCAGCAAAAGTACCCAGGGTACCCAGCTAATGGCCCTGCAAGGACAGGGTAGCTGAGAAGAAAGGACCTTCCAGAACAAAACCAGGAGATGACTGCTTAATGTGGGATAACAGGAAGGCCTCTAGGTTTTGAGCGATGCAAATGGACAGAGAGAAAATCGTAGAATAGTTTGGGTTGGGAGGGACCTTTAAAGGTCATCTAGGCCAACCACCCTGCAATGAGCAGGCACATCTTCAACTAGATCAGGTTGCTCAGAGCCCCATCCAACCTGACCTGGAATGTCTTCAGGGATGGGGCATCTACCACCTCTCTAGGCAACTTGTTCCAGTGTTTTACCACCCTTATTGTAAAAAATTTCTTCCTTATATCTAGTCTGAATCTATCCTCTTTTAATTTAAAACCATTATCCCTTGTTCTATCACTACAGGCCCTATTAAAAAGTCTGTCCCCATCTTTCTTATAAGCCCCCTTTAAGTACTGGAAGGCCACTATAAGGTCTCGCCAGAGCCTTCTCTTCTCCAGGCTGAACAACCCCAACTCTCTCGGCCTGTCCTCGTAGGAGAGGTGATCACTTCTTCACCTGCAGGAGTGTTCTCCTGTGCCCAGCTAGAAGGCTAAACCCCAGTCTGGTGTGCACGTTTCGGGTTCCCCGCACAGCCTGGGAAAGGGCTGGCAGAGGAAACTCAGGTTCAGTTTCTTGTTCTACCTCTACCCCCCAGTGCTGGAAAACCCATCATTTTTTCAGAAAAGCCACTGGATGGAGAGGAGGTGTTTGAAGGAGGAAAAGACTGCAACAGAAAGACCAAAACCACTGAGATATGGCAGCTGGCTAGATTGTCACATATGACATGCGGACAAACAGCAGTTGAGAGCTGATTGATGAGTTTGTTAGGCATCTTGGAAGTCCTTGGAGAAGGTGCTTGTCAGGTTGGTCCAGCTGGCTGAAAGCACCCCCAAGCATTGCCCCTCTTCCCATGATGGCTTGCTGCCATCTGCCAGATCACACAGCAGACCAGTGGCCATGCCCCAGCCCCAGGAATAAGGTGTTGGGGAGGCAAACCAGAGATGACATTTCCTCTGAACTGCTCATGCATGCTGCAGGATTTGACAGTCTCCCAGGACAGAGGGAAGGCCCAACAGTTTGAGAGCAGTTCCCCAGAACCCAGCGTCTCAAATTTCATCCCTTGGTGTCCACCGTTAACTGCTCCCAGCACTGCATCCTGTGCCACACAAGGATGGACAAATCATGCAAACAAGTGACATGGCATGGCTCAGAGCTGGTATGGCGCCTCGCTCTGGCCCTCACTTCATTGCAGAAGGTTATCGGGTCAGTTAGGCACGATTAATCCTTCGTAAGTCTGTGCTGATTACTCCTGAGCACATTTTTGTCCTTCATGGGTCTGGAAATGATTTCCAGGATTAGTTGGGGTGAGGCTGGCTGGCCTGTAGTTCCCCATATCCTCCTTTTTGACCTTCCTGAAGACAGGAGTGGCACTTGCTTTCTTCCAGTCTTGAGGAATTGCTCCCAATTGCCATGGTAACAGGATGCACCAAAGATGGGGGAAGCACTGGACAGGCAAAGGCCCTGGACATCATGTCCAATAGTTCCTCACCTCTTTACTGATATTTCCTCAGCCAAATTAAGCCAAAAAATGGGGCATCTGAGATTTTTACGCAGTTTGGTTATCTGATGCTGAGGATTTTCCTATCCTATGTGCTGCTTTCTCTGGAAAGCAGAGAGCAGTGTGACATGCCACTCCAAGCTCTGCTGGACCATGTTATGCAGCCCATTAGGGAATGAGCTTGTCTTTAATTGACCCAGATGCTCAAATTTAAACTCATAGTTAAGGACACTGGTGGATCTGGATCTAAATTTCTGTGGGAGACATTGCTGCTGTGAGAGATCCCACTGCTTCTCCTGGCCATTTCTATGGTCTCTGTTCCTGCCAACATTCCTGGATGCCTCTGTACACACGTGTGGCCCCCTCTGCAGAAAGAAGACCAGCACTTTAAACCTTTAAGGTAATTACTAGTTTAGCTTCAAAAGCCCATATACCCTGCCTGAAAGAAGAGTTTTGAGCTCACACCCAAAGCAAGAGAAGCCACATGGGGATCTCTGGAAGAGCAACTTTCCCTGAATGGAGCTGAAGGAAGATCTCTTTAAAAGCCTCATGTTTTGAGAAGATAAATAAACTTTGGAAGCCAGCTGCTTGGGCTTTACTCTGGGCTCTCTCCGTGTCTTATAAGTGCCTACCAGCCTCTGAGACTGGAGCAAATGCTGATGCATCTGGAGAGGATGCTGAAATAATGATGATTTTACTTCCGCAGAGAATCACAAAGCTGTGGCCATGGGGAAAACAAACATGGGAAATCTGGAGAATGGGGGAAAAAAATCACAGAATTGGACCAGAAAGCCCCTTCTATTTTGTATTTTCCATGAACCACAATCCTACATATTACTGATTTTTATTTTTTTTTTTTAATATACCCTCTTGACCGCATTATGGGGATCTGCAGATTTCTGATTGACCTTACAATTCCCACTCCTCCTGTCAAATCAAATCAAAGTCCAAATCCCAGTCCTTCCCTCAGAATGCCTGGATTGGACAGATGTTTTGGATCTGAAGCCAGATTCATGGGCCATGGAGCCTGGCAGGCATTGGTGGGTCTCCTCAGCACGCAGGGCAACACGTGAGGAATGATGGGGCCATGCCAGGGCTGGGCGAGAGGGAAGGTGTGTGGCAGAAAGACACAGTCTCCGTGACCCATGTGGGTGGATTTGGCTCCTTTCTTTGGAAATGCTATCGACGGTGGCAGACACTCCCTCTGGACGCTGCAAGCCAGGCTCCCAAACCACCCTCACATGTACAACGTGGCTCTGTCACCTTCTGCCAGCCAGAGGTTTTCATGGGGCAATTTGCGAAGTACAGGGGGGTGGGAAGCACAGATGGCATTAGGGTCTTCTATATGCGCACTGACTCTAGTCTATGGGGCAGCAACCTTGAAAAGTATGGAAAAAGAAAGCTTTGGAGCTACTTTTTGCTCCATTCTCCACCGGTGGATGATCCTGAAGGGATTTTGTACCAAAGAACGGGGAAGCCTCCAGGAAATACCCTTGCACTACACAAGCATTGTCCAGATGCATAATATTCAGAGCAGTATCTGCCAGGATGAAGGTCCCTAAGGCCCCTCTGTTCCCCCAGCTAGGATGTGTCCTGACCTTGGTGATACAGCTGGCAACACATGTGCTGAAAAGCCCCCCCAATTCCACCCATGGGAGACAGCAGTGATCACCTAGGACAGGTGAGCGCATCCTTGTGTATTTGCTTTCTTTCTGAAACTAGTCATTAGAGAGGGTGTCACTTGCTTTCAGCTGACAGCAAGCAAGGCGTTGTTACAGGAGTAGTCTTTGCATGTCAGAACTTTCTCACGGTCAGAAGTGCTCCTGGGCATGGGAAGGGTAGAGAAAGGAGTGGTGTCACCCTCTGAATGTATGTCTCATGCATTGAGGAAACACTCACACAAGCCAAGAGGAACAGGAACTGTGATGAGGTGATTGCATCAGGTTCTTTGCATCAGTATCTCACCATCCCAGCCATTTCAGTATGTCTTTCTCTACTTTGACCCGCTTCTCTGAAAACGAGGAGGGTTTTCCTGTGGATTTCTCTGATCCTGCTCCCTGTTTGTGGGGCACCTTGTGCTCTGACTTCAACAAGCCTGCCAGGCCCTATGGTACCGTGGGATCTGGTCTGTCTTTAGATATCTTTGACCATTTCAGAGCAATGGTATCACCTCACAGCTGAACTGGAGAGGACAACTCCAAGGGACAAGTTACTGTACTCTTTGGTGCCTCTACAACATCCAGCTATCTCATTTAGGGCTACCACCAGGCTCAATCCTCTTCTAATACCTTCTTGTTGCTCTGCTGTGAATCCTGTGAATCCTCCTCCTTTGTGGAGCCAACTCTTCTTTCCAAATAGTGCTGTGTTCCTCCCAGGCCCTCCTCCCACCTTCCTTCAGTACAGCACACCTTTTTGGCCAGAATCCATCCAGTATCATCATTAGAAGGTTTGTTGATCCCCAGAATAACACTTGCACGTTCTTTAGCAAGCACTGAATTTAGTTCATGGCTGTTTTGCCCTATGTGTACTTTCATTGAGTCACACAGTGCTTGCTGACTCACAGAAAGTATTCAGGTGAAAAGTGGCAAGAATGGTAGGATGCAGGCTGGATAGCCTCTCTCCCAACGGGAGGTGGATGAGGCTCATCTGTTTAGCTTAGAAAGAGACCTCATGCCTCTACATGCATCCATATGGAAGGAAGGTTTCTGACAGCTGAGGTTTCTAATTTATAGGCAAACACAAAACAGAATCTTGAGGTTGGACATGTATACCAGACAAATGCAGGCTGAAAGCAAAGTCAAATATTTTCTAAACAAGGTAGCAGAGTACCTGGGGAGCATGGAGAGGCCTCCATCATTTAACATCTCAAGCAAATACTTGTCATGGAAGGGAGAAAGACACAATATATATGAAATCTTCTCAGAAGCAGCCCTGCCACCTGCTTCTAGTGAAATCTCCATCCTTCCTTGTGTTCTGGTCAAACATTACTGTATTATGCTGATTGGGTACCAGAGATGTGGTACCTTTGCTCTGAACCGCTCCCAGAAGGGATGAGGCACTTGCAAGAATCAGGGGACACTAACCCTACATCCCCTCCTCCACACAGGCATCACAACTCTACCAGGAGTGAAGAAGAACACCTCTATCCATTCACATGTACAGAATGCACTGGCAGACTTCCCGTGGGGTATGTCTGTGGCACTCCAGGAAGCATGAAAGGCCAGTTCAGTGCTGCTAATCTCCCCACAGTGCTCAATCTGGGACTCTAACCCTGTGACGTCTCTTGCAACTTCCTTTCTGACAGGGTTTTGGCAAGACAAGACAGCCTCCACCAGAATGAAGGCAGGAGCCAAGACCAGATAAAGCAGGTGGAGTGATTTATTGTGCTGGAATAGCTATTTCACATTTCCCAGCTCAGCTCTTTTGCATGGCTTGCATATATTCACCCTGGGTGTGTGTTTGGAAGTCCCCTGTGCCTGCAGAACACCTATGCAGCTTTAATCAGGCCCTTAACCAAAACATAAGAAGCCAAGCAGATGCAATTTCTCTAGCTAACTGTAGCAAGGTCCCCACAGCTTCTGGGACGAATGAGGGACATCTTAGTGGCACTGAAGGGATGGCAGCCAGCTGTGAGTTTCGCTGGCTGCACGTGTGTTTACCTCATTCATTCACAACTCACATGTAGGGAGCTGTGGATTCAATTAGAAAATAATACCCATTTGCAGCTGATTGCCTGAGACATCAGCTTTAATAGCAGCTGGAGAGAGTTAGACGCCTGAATTGGTTCTGAACTGCACTTCCTAGTTATTATGCTTCTAATTATGGCAAACCTGCTATTTGTCAACAATGTTTTATCAAAGGTGGGGAGACATGACACTCATCTTTTGGGAGGTGGCTTAGACTTTCTATTAGGTATTACACAAGATGGAGTCTGCCATATACCTGTTTGCCTTTCAAAGAAGCATCTGGGCTTTTTCAGTGGCAATGAGGATGTGTAGACAGCCTGGGAACAGTCGGTCTGGCAACTTGGTGACATACCTCATACACAGGGGGTTTACACACGCTCCAGCATATTTTTTAGTCCATCTGGACCAAATCTGTGAGAGGACCTGTTCTAGAAGCCATTAAAATGTTCATTCCAATCCCAGCAGACAGCTGGGAAATGGTCTAGAGCCTAGGACAAAACTTTGCTAGCAGATTGTGTTTGTAACGAGAGAGCAAACAGTACTTCTTGTTCCTGTTGCAGCAATTCAACAAGGGTTGGTCAGTAGCTTTGGTAGCTTGGTCTTGAGGACCCTTCAAGATACAACTTTTCCTGATGGAACTTGGTTCAGAAGATCAGCTCTTGTCCATGATACAAGAGTGTGATATGCTTTGCTTGGTTTGATGTAGAACATACAGCAGGAGCTCTCAGGCTGTCTCATCCAGCCTCCTGCAGTCAGAGGCAACCACTGAGTAGTCCTGATTCAGTCCTGATACAGACACAGTGTTGTACTCCACGAGCTATAGAGCAACTCTAATGCTCTTAAGCAAGCTTAAGATTCTCTACCAAAAAGACCTACCCCAAAAGCAACAAAAATTCCTACTCTAGGAAGACAACAAGAAAGCTGAATGTTATTGTCAATATCCTTGGTGCCTGCAAGGGAGCAGAATTTGGTAAGTGAAATTCCCATGTGTGCCTCCTAAATAGATCACATCCCTGTAACAGAAGGCAAAACAACAACTAACCCAACCCTGCTTTTGCCAGCCAATTTGACTTGAAATTCCTCCCTTACTCCAGATTTGATAGTCTGTTTAACTCTGGGAAAGACACACCAGTCAGGCACTTGGAAAGCTCACTAGCATCCATAGATGCAGCATCATCCTCCATACTTAGCTATAGTCAACCAATGTTCAAGCAAGGTGTGTTTCACATCTCTCTTTCAAGCACTAGTTCTGCTTGCCTTTTTCATGTGGCAGTCCTAACTATGGCCACTGCATCAGGCACTGACAAAGTCTATCTCAGGACATGCAAAGACAATTCCTTTCGGAGTGTCCTTGGTAGCGTACCCCTCATTGGCTTCATGATGAGCCAATGTGTTGCTCTTGCAGAGGGATATGAATAAGCCCATTGGTAATATTACCCTCTTTCAAGACAAAAAAAGAGTAAAGATCCCAGAGAACTGGAGCTTCAAAACAGCAGCATTGACTCTATCCCAGGAGCTTTTCCATGGAGGAAAAATACCAAAACAAAACAGCCCCTCTGGTGGAAATCACAGGAACCAGTTCTGGGCAGGGCAGAGGCGTAGTAAACAACTTTCACCTTCCTGTGACCCTACTGCACATCACTGGAGCCCATGTGCAATATATTAGGGATATATAGTAAGCCCACAAAGAACAGGTGACTATAGAACTACAAAACACCAAAAGGCATGTAGTTAAACCATAAGCTTAAGTGTTAACATGTAATGAGGTCTCATGGTATTTCCTGCAACCTCTGAAACCCTGAGGCCCCAGGATCCTGTGGCTCTGAGAAAATATCAGTATTTTATTTAAAATCTCTCCAGAAGATAGAAATTTCTTTCCCACTTTGTGGGAAAACTTGAGTTTGTTTTAAAGGCATTTATTACCTCTTTTAGATCTTGTGAGTTTTTAGGGCCTTTAGAACAAGGTAAACCATCTTGTTCATCAGCTGGATTTATGAGACCGAGCATATTCTCTCCGGTTTTAGTGATGACACCAAATTGGGGGGAGCAGCTGACATGCTGGCAGGCAGGGAGGGCTGTCATTCAGAAGGACGGCAATGGGCTGGAGTACTATGCCAACAGGAATCTTAGGAAGTTTAACCAAGGCAAGGGCAGACTCCTGCACCGGGGATGAAGCCACCCCTGGCACCAGGACAAGCTGGGGGCTTGCTGACTGGGAAGCGGCTCTGCAGAAAAGGGCCTGAGGGTCCTGGTGGACAAGAAGTTGAACATGATTCAGCAGTGTGCCTTCACAGCCGTGAAGCCCAATTATGTCTCAGTTAACACTAGCAAAAGCACAGCCAGCAGAATGAGAGAAAACATTATTCCTCTCAGCTTTACGCTGCATCTGAAGGGCTGTGTCCAGTTTTGAGTCCCGTCAGTGCAAGAGAGGTATCCATAAACTGGAGCAAGACTGTCAGACGCCACCAAGATGGCCAGGGCCAGGAGCACATGGCATACGAGGAGAGAAGCTGAAGGAGTCGCCCTTGTTAAGTGCAGAGAAGAGTCTGACTGGATCTTCCCTGTAGTCCCCCACTTGGCAGAGAGCAGCTAGATTGCCCCCGTACACACACATATCTTTCTCTTCTCCAGGCTGAGCATACCCACCTCCCTCAGCATCTCCTTGTACACCGTGTGCTTCTCCTCATATCCCAGCTGACTGTATCTGCCCTGCTTGTGAGAGCTGCCAGCCCTGCAGTTTGTGAATGTCACCACAGAGTAAAGATCTGGGGGCTAGAGGATGAGGGAAAGAGGAACAAATGAAATCATCAATGAAGTACTGGTAGCAGTCTTTTCACTGGGATCTCTTTGCTTTGCAGAAGCTGAGGGCTATGACTAGAAGTAGAGATCCCACACTGCTTCCCTCATCACTGATGTGCACCCATGCAAGTTGCCTCTCAGAAGAGGGTGAGGATTTTTTCACTTCAGGCACACCATGAGCTATGAGCAATCATTTGGATTGGATGGCTGTTCTGCAATCCACTGCCTACTCTGGGGGATTAGCATATCTAATGAGTCTCCTGCCTCTTCTAATTGTTGCCCCTATACAATTACTGAAAAACCTGCCTGAACATGACCCAATATTCTCTCCCCGCACTTGCTAATTGCCACAGGTCCTTACTCTTGTGCACGTGGCTAGAGCTACTGGGAAATGTTCTCTTGCTCGGATAAAAATTGTAACACAGGCATTTAAACTGGGTGGCTTTGTTTATTCATTCAGCTAGAAAAAAAAATAGCTGGGGGAAGAGCCAGCTGAGCTCACGGTATGAGATGAGGTGAGACACTAATGTTTAGTTTAGGCCTATGCCATGCAGTAGGATCCAGAAGACATGTTCCCAGTGAGGGGCCCCAAAGGGAAGCACTCCTAACCTATCTTTCTCTAAGAAATAGCCAGTTTTGGGGATACAGAGCATGGACTGGCTCCAGAGAAAGCAACAAAATGGTAGGTGTTAAGCTACTCTGAATGAGCCTAAGAGATGGCTCAGTGAGTCTGCTTGCGGCCAACAGCACTGACGTGACTGAGAGAAGCTGGAATAAGTCCTTGAGGTCCAACACAGGTACTCCAGTCCTCTATTAGGAAGTGTTGGCCGCAGCTCGTTTGCATTCTTTTGTGTCTACTGATCCCCCTCCCCAAATTCCTTACCTCCCATGACATGGCTCTGGCCAATTGCTCTTCAAGACTGAGAAGTGAGAAAACACTGGACAATCTTCTCTTTCCAGATCTCCTCTTCCAGCATCCTCAGATGTTTCAGCACCCCTAGTGCTGAGTTAGAGGTTGAAACAGGGATGAGGTTCCTTGGTTTATACATTTAATTTTACCAATGACTGTGATGAGAAAGGACAAGGACTGTAAACTCCTCCCCTACCAGCAGGTTTGCTGTTGGGGTGAGACAATTCCCTGAGCAGAGGGAAGAATTTTACAGACATCACTTCCTACAATGCCCCCTTCTCACCATTACTTATGTTGGCACCAAGCAGCAACCTTAGACTGCAGACCCCTGAGCTAGGTAGAATGACCCCCCTCTCCTAGATCTGCATCGTGGGGTTTATGTGAAACTGAAGCCACCTCTTTTCTTTCTCTCTCTTTTTTTCTTTCATTTTCATTCAGGCTTTCAAAGGAAAAACAAACAGTGGACTCAGGTGTACCACGAGGTACTAGATGTATTTGTAGAGCACCTTCCCCAGAATGTTGCTCATATTCATCTGAAAATTTCCTTCTCCTCCCCTAACAATTTGGATACCGATCAGGTTCGGTAGTACAAGTATGTGCAGATGCACATGTGTTTCAGATACAAAGAGGAAACAACCAAAAGATGCCTGTAAGAGGAATCACCATGTCCCCATTGCACATGTATCTTAATCTACCTTCTTTCTACTTCAAAGGATTGGCACCTTTTACACAAGAGACCACGAGCTCACAAAGTGCTGCACCTTGAAAAGTAGGGCAAAGAATACCCATTTATCAACTGTATAAACCATACAGAAAACTTCAGTGCATGCTGGCCACCCATGCATCGCAGCAACAACTGTTCAAATTACACCTTGAAGAGAAAGTAGAGCCACAGAGTATGACTCCTACAACGAACAGGCTTCATCTAAACATAGTAATTAAGGTATTGTGCAACCACTCTGCTACTTAAGTATCTGTAATAATTATGCCCCAGGAAAGTAAGCCCAACACATGTTCACAACCTTCCCCTAACATATGGGTTGTTTACACATTCAAGTTCCCATCCCATCCTCTTGGCAGCTTAGGAAAAGCATCTAAAAATATGAGGCCACATTGCCAAAATGGCCCTCTGACAATGCCATTCAATTCAAAAGCTTTTGAAAATCATCCTTGAAAGGAAACTGGGTGGTAGGTTCAAGGTTCAGACGTGAGCTTCTGTACTCATACCTTCAAATAACAGCCACCATTCCATGCACACCAGTGTCACCAGCTCTTGCTGCTGTTTTAGGCCAAGTCCTGTGCTCCTGTTGCCACAGTGACTGACTTGCACTCTCAGGCGAGGGGATCTGTCTTGCAGACTCCAGGATCCCACCATGAGTCAAGTCTGGAAAAGCCAGAAAAGTTCTTCCTTCCCACGAGAAGGCTCAGGCATTGGGAAAGGACAGCTAAGAGGATACAGAGAACAGGGATTTTACTTGAGCCCTGCCGTGTGCTAGCAGTACAGCCACAACTAGCTCAAATCAGTTGTGACTGTCAGCTGAAGTCCGCTCAGAGAGCTGGTCAGGGTTTGGCTGAATACATGTGACCCTGATAGTCTGGAAGTTGACAGCTGGTGCAAACAAGCCCAATTTCTTTCTTGTTTCAAGCCTAAGGTCCTCCCTCATCACCTCTTTTTCCTGTTTGTGATTTTGAGGCCAAAACCAACAATCGTAACATGGGAACACATCCAAAAAACTCACGCATAAAAGATTGCAATATACAGCACCAAAATTACAGAAGCCCCCAAACAACAATTACTCCTGAAGCCCTAATAATGATCCTTAAACATTCTTCTTTCCTTCACACACAGGCTATTTCATTTGCGTTTCTTATGAATCCTTTCCCTTCCTATTTTAAGACTGTTTCACGTAGCTGGGTTTACGCAGTGGTATAAGCTGGGCAGAAGGCGAACGCATGTAACATAGACTGCACCATTCAAGTAATCAGGGACATGAGGAATGGGGCTTATTGAATTCTTTCTGGTATAATTTCACCAGTTTATGGCTTGTGAATTACCTATAAACCTATCTTTCCTCCAGCCCAATATCTGCTAGGTGTGTATCAGCCAGTGGACCCTCAACTTCATTTGAGTGCCAGTGCATTTGTTATTTAGGCTGTATGACTGGTCACTGAAGTCACCCATCATTTCTTCCAGCTCACTGCATAGTAATAAACCACAAATAAGACCAGTTCCTGCTGAGACAACCTGAGCTTGCCCACAGACCTGAGGTTCTTCAAATAAGACAGCCTCTCCCCAGGGGATACTTGGCAAGTTATGATCAAACCTTTGCAAGCTGAACACCGAGTATTTCAAATTTCCACAGTGGTAATGGCATGAGCCTGAGCCACAAGAGTATATAGAAGCAGGAGGAAACCCTTCCTGGAGAAGAGGACTCTAAACAGATGGTAAGGAGATGAACCCGTGCCATGCCAAGAAATGCCCCAGTTATTTGGAAGAACATGGCTTTTCCTGGGCTAATATTTTGTATAGGTTTGGGCTTAACAGTGAAGTCTGGAGATCAAAGGGATCCCTTCAGTCTCTTGTTTAACAGGAAGCAAGGAGAATAGTTGTGTCAAGTATGGAATTTCATATTCTTGCCACTGTTGTTATTGCGTATAAAATAGCAAAGGAAGAATTGCATCCTGATTTTTTCTGTGCATTCCTGCTCTTTACTACATCAAGGGCAAGCCAGAAGAAAGATGTTGCAATATTGCATTGATTTGGTGAATATAGGAACCATTCGAGGTCTCTGGGACTCCATGATGGCTGCCACCAATCTCTTTGCTTGATGCATGCTCCGTCCTGTGTGCTGCCTCGAAAGCAAGATGGACTGGCCATACAGAGAGGATGCAAAATCTCCCAGACATATCCAGATAAACTACCAAATTTGGGAATGCCTCATGGAGCCCAGCCCACATTCCAGGCCTTGTTGAGGTGCACTCCTCTTGACTCATAGCACAAAGTTGACAAACTACCCACAAAGGCCTCTGAATTCTCTCTGTAATTAATTAGCCACAGGAAAACCTCAGAGAAGAGAGAAGGGATCAATTTAGCCCAGCTCTCAGAATGACACAGGATGCTGAAATGCTGAAGAGTTAAACCTGTCCCTTCTTCCCACCAACATGCCCCTTAACCAGGCGTCCCAGAGGCCATCCCTCTGAAGGGGAAGGTCCGAGCTCCAGGACGGATGGTGACCTTGGGGTTAGTTTTCTGAGTCATGAGTCTGGCTTCCTTCCACCTTGCCAGTTTTATTCAACAGACAACAAAAACCAAGCAGTATTACCCAATGGAAAGCTTCCCATCAACATCCGTGGCAATTGAAAGAGGTCTCATTCTGTTGCTGATCTTCCCGAGATGCCACTCCTGAGACATGGTCTGTCCCTCTGCTGCCCCGAACACCTTCTGATGTCTGAAGATCCAGATCTAGACAATAGCATGTCTTGTGTGCAAGACTCCCTCCTTCTTCCCCCTGCCTCCATCCCCTGGCTTTATTCATGATACTAGTTTGGGACATGACAGGAGAGCTTTTCTTACACAACTCTACATCCACAGTCACCTTTGATCACATCATGCTATTTGGTTGGTATTTCCCTGAAATACATCTCCTTAAAGGGTTTGAAAATAATTTAAGTCTGCTGAATGAAGAAAAACTTCTACTATGAGGGGAATTCCTCCTCTCCCCTCCAGCCTACGTCTCCAGTAAGTGAGTCCACCTCATTCTGGGCTTGCGTTTGTAACCATCTGTGACATTTAAGAAAAAGCTGAATGAATTCATTATCGCAACATGGTGTGCAGCAAAGAGCTCATAATTTCCCAGCCATTTACTTAAATTACTATAGAATAAGTGAATTGAACTAAATTACAATGGGGAGAAGGGAGAAAATGGTCTTGTCTTCAATTTCAATACTCCACCTAAGTGCCAAATTTACTACCTCATTACATCTTCTGATGTGTTCGTATATACGTATGCTTTAAACCACGTATCTAATCAAATCTTCTGCTAATTTTGGAGCAGGAAGGTTGGGAAATAAAAGATTTCTTTTTCTCTCCCAAACGTGTACTGCTAAAATGGCATCTGGTGTATGCTTTTCCTCCTGCCCTAGCCCATCCTACTGTGACCTCAGTGTAAGCTGCTTCTCCATGGGCATGTAAGTCATGATTCAGCATATTGTCCTTCCACGATGCCCAGTTTGGCCAGATACTGCTCTGTGAACTGGCTGCTCTGTGAAATCAGCCTCTAGCAGAGAAAGAATCAGAACACTCAAAACCCAGCAGTGGCCTTGCTGTCTGGGCTGTGAACATAAAATTTCCCATCCATGGCTCAGGTGTGGAAGTGGAGATCTGCAGCCAACCTGCTGCAGGACAAATAGTATCAGGGCTAAAAAGGCAAGGTCTTCACTCTGGATGGTTTCTTATCGGTTTCCTGTGCAAAGCCCCTACTTGCAGGTGCCAACACCTCTGTTTGACCCCTCTGTCTGACTGAAGCCACTCTGATTCTTCTACTGTCCTGACACGTAACAGCTGCATGAACACATAGCAGGTTTAAAATTGGTGGACTATTCCAGACTCTTGCCAACATATTGCTCCTAGCCAACCTAGTCTCACCTGCTTTTCTACAGGCTTTTGCAATCATGTAGCTCAATTTAGAAGTCCAAACTGGAGGATGCATTTGCTTGTTGAGGGTGCTGGGCTGCTCTTCCAGAGCCCTCTTGTGGCAATGAGGGAGAGCCAAGTAAAGGCCCTTGCCTCTCTGAAAGACGATTTTGGGAGGTGCCCTGGATGGGTTTTGCCATCCCGTGACAGCACACCAAGGACTGAACTCAGAGCTGACCTCAGCAGACACATCTCCACTTGGCTGGAGCAGATATGTTTACACCACAGATTGGCTGATGCAAGACCCAAACCAGTTTTCTGTTCTGGATATTTCATAGAATCATAGAATGTTTTAGGTTGGAAGGGACCTTAAAGATCATCAAGTTCCAACCTCCCTGCCATGGGCAGGGACACCTCCCACCAGACCAGGTTGCTCAAAGCCCCATCCAACCTGGCCTTGAACACCTCCAGGGATGGGGCCTCCACAAATTCCCTGGGCAAACTGTTCCAGTGCCTCACCACCCTCATAGTGAAAAATTCTTTCCTAATATCTGTTCTGAATCTACCCTCTTCCAGTCTGAAGCCATCACCCCCTGTCCTGTTGCTATGTGCCCTTGTAAAAAGTCTCTCTCCAGCTTTCCTGTAGGCCCCCTTCAGATACTGGAAGGCTGCAATAAGGTCCCCCTGGAGCCTTCTCTTCTCCAGGCTGAACAACCCCAACTCTCTCAGCCTGTCCTCATAGCAGAGGTGCGCCAGCCCTCTCTTCATCTTCGTGGTGGTCCTCTGTCCTATTTGTTGCTGTCCTCTCAGTTTGCCAGGGAAGAAGTTCTAGCTGATGCTGCCAAGGTCGGATCATGGCTTCACATTAGAAAAGGGGAAGCAATGCAGCAATTTTGAATGGGTTGGGATCTTAAAGAGGTTCATAAATCTTAACAGAAATGCCTCATCTGCTAAATCTGGGTTAAGTGCATTTCCAGGTTGACCTATGTCTGACAACAACCAACCAGGACTCAAAGTTTACTTCAGCCAGAAATTAACCTAAACTTCACCCCAGATTTTTCACCCAGAGCCTACTGAAGACATTGTAGACCATATGTCAGGTAAAAACCAGATCCAAGACACTCACATCACATGGCTACTGGAGCTAGCATCAGAGTAATATCAAACAGCGGGACAGGTGATGTCACTGATATCATCCTACAGCTCCCGTACTATGCCTAAGAGACCCTCCGGTCTGATTCTCAAGGAAAATGCCAATTCATAGTTCTTCCCCCACTCCAAAGCACAGGTCAGCATCTTGCTCTTCTGCAGCTTACACAAAGGAGGTTGTGGGGGTTTTAAGTTTTATTACTGTCATCAAAAGAGGCAAATTCTTCATGGCCAGACAAATAAACCAGAAGGTAATGGGCTTGCAATGCACCTTTTGCCCAAAATGCAAAATGTCAGAGTGTTACAGCTATTCCTGGTCCATCTCATTATTATATCTATGCAACACCAGCTAAGAAAAACATCTTCTTTATAACAGCAATTCAGAAAAAAAAAATGTGATCAAAAAACAGCCTTGCAGCTGAAGCACCACAAAACTGTTCTTTCTCTACACACAAGTTTGATCTGCCAGGAAAAGTGCACAGTGCACAAGCTGTTATCCTCGCGATAGGTTCTGAAGAGAGGAGGGAGCATTTTTGTTCATTTAGCATGAAGTGTTGCATAGGATAGAAATTTCTGCAGGAAGACCAGAATCTTCAGCTGAGGCACTTCCTTCAATAAGGGCTGTCTGGTTTTGACTCAAGAAGTCCACAGGACAGTGTCCTTCAACCTGCATCGGTGTGCTGTTCCTGTGGCTAATTAAATATTTGTGCTGTTAAAGATCCAGGTTTGCATTTATTTGTATTGTGCAAATGATTTACTTCACAGGGTTTCACGTGATTTTATTTCACAGGATTGGAGAGATGTGATGACGTCCTTAGTTTAGCTAGTCCAAACTCTGTCAGCCAAAGAAATTCCAGCATCATCTGATATTGGGAGGAGGGAAATTTTATATTCAATGGAGACAAAAGGACAAATTTTCCAGGCTTCCTCCTGAATCACAGCTTCTTTTTCTTTGCCTCTTCAGGAACACTAGCTAGAAGTCAGACAAAAATGCTGTTAGTGCTTCTCTGAGCCCTGCCTTGATTTTTACAGCAGGATCACACCAACAGCTCACATTTGGTCCATGTTCCTCTGCAACCCCCAGATGCTTTTCGGAAGTACTGCTCAGGCAGTTATTTTCCATTCATAAAAAAATCATAGATCACATGCTCACAAGGTCTTTAATTCCATCCAGCTAGCTTGGCATTAGGAATTTTGCTTCGCCTCCTGAAGTGCAAAGTGCTACACCTGCCTTCTACCAACATTTATCTCAAGGATTTCAGATCTTCTCTCCAGTTTGACAGATCATGCTGAACTTCTAATCCTAGCTGTCAAAGTCCTTGTGATCTGGCCCCACAAATTAAATAGCATGCCCCTTGGTCCTTTGTCCAAATTATTAACAGCATTTTGAAATAGCAACTACACTGTGGTGCATCCCTTGAAGGTGGATCTGTAAAGCCCTTCCAGTTTGACAGTTACCAGCAAAATGCTGGTAACTACTCTTTTTCTTCTTTCTTTAATAAGGATGCATATGGAAGGGATGTGCTATCAGGAGTGGCTGAGGACTCTGGATATGTCTATTTTGGAGAAAATGAGGCTGAGGTGTGACCTCGTTGCTCTCTGCAGCTTCCTGAGGAGGGGAAGTGGAGCAGGAAGTGCTGATCTCTTCTCCCTGGTATCTAATCACAGGATGCACGGGAATGGCTCCAAGCTGCTCCAGGGGAGGTTTAGACTGGACATTAGGAAGCGTGGGTGACCACCGAGAGGGTGGTCAAACGCTGGAACAGGCTTCCTAGAGAGCTGGCCGATGCCCCAAGCCTGTCTGTGTTTAAGAGGCATTTGGACAATGCCCTTAATAACGTGCTTTAACTTGGTTGGCCTGGATGATTGTTGTAGGTCCCTTCCAGCTGAAATAGTCCTGTCCTACTCTACTCTACTCTACTCTACTCTACTCTACTCTACTCTACTCTACTCTACTCTACTCTGTTCTGTTCTGTTCTGTTCTGTTCTGTTCTTTTTAACATGAATCTAACTTGGGCTATAATTCCTGACTTGATCCTGAGACTGTCGCCTGACGCAACCTCAAAACATCTTCTGTCAAGGCATGTCACCTGACTTGTCCTGATTTCAAGGCCAGCTGACCTATCATAGGAGAAAATTATGTCAACTTGATATAATCTCTTGACAAATCCAAACCAACCATAAACATATTGGCAGCACTGAAGTGTTTCCACTGAATTTGGGTTTCATGCAACGTTTGCTGTTGGTGGCTCTAGTTAATCAGGTTGCTTTTCAGTAAATGTTTTGGTGGAAGCATGGGCGTTGATTTTGACCATATGTAGTTTATAGGTGCATTAAATGGTAGGACAGAACCAGAGAAAACCAGATCTATGCATTCTGATTACCCACATGATGTACACTCCTCCTTGCTCCCCATCCAGGGGCCACCAACAAGGATACAGGGAAGTGTGCAGCTCTCTTTTACAATCTACAACATCTGTGGCCACTACAGGCCAGCAATGAGCACAGTGTTTCCCATCACAACATTCTTTAATCTCACATCAAAATCCACAAAAAAAATATGTCTGAAAAAAAGAAATAAAGCTTGGGTGTTATGGGTCTTGGGTCTTTTGCTGCACCATTTAAAAGCAAAAAACCTTTTTTTTATTTTCCCATTGCAAATGGAAGTAATTCCTATGTTTCCATCTGTTAGTGAGTGATACCGCCCTGATAATGCTCAAAACCACTCCAAGACAGAGACATCAATCACACTGACAAGCACGTCTCAGAAAATAATATAAAAAAAGTGTTTTCCATTTTTATGATACTAATTAAAGCGTGGGGTGGAAGTGGTTTCTAGTCCTGTTCAGTGAACTAGCCTTTTCCTTTTTCTGCTAGATTCAGGGAGCTTTGGGAAGCTGTTGGTGTGCAGATAACCAAAAAGAAATTAATTGCATGTTGATTGAATCTGATGCCCAAGTCTCAAAGAGAAGGAAGAAGCTGTGATGCACAGGGAGCTACCTGAACACTGCTCTTGTCTTCTGCTGCTTAGAGATTCATTCCCAGATGTTGGGTTGCCATTTTCCCTCCCAGGTACCCACCTATTTTGAAATCTTCATGACAATTGGCTCAGCTGTTTGCAGGAACAAAGCCAAGGACAAATCAAGCCCCTGGCCAGTGTTATAACACTCTAGACTCTCTTCTGAAAATTTCAGCTACCCACAAGGTTATACTTTCACCCACCACATGATCTGTATCTGTGCCAGCTCATGGTGTTTCTGAAGATAGGGGAAGGTTTGCCAGTCAACCCTACATGGAGACTAGAAGAAGAAAGGTCTTTCTGAGCACTTGAGCACTGAGGTCTCCCAGCAGTTTATACATCCACTGAGTTTTGGATGTTTTTTTCACTGCCTTCTAGAGAAACTGCAAATTGCAGCCCAAACCTTGGAAGTTTTTAATTTGGTTTTTAGCTGGGACAAAAGACAAATTTTTCCCCAGTCTCACTTTCACAAACAAGCTTGTTTGACTGAAAAAAAAAATCAGCCCAAGGCAGAGGGTGACACTGAGAATTTCACTTCTGACATTCTGACTAAGTTAGATGCAAGCAAAATAGGTTCTTATGAGAAGCATCAGGCAATCATAATGAGAGGCATCGCAACAAGTGCAGCCTGTAACGCAGCTGTAATACAATCAATTCCCATACAGTTTGCTCTTCCAGAGTGATTGCTGGGCCACTGTCTTGTCACCTCACTAGTAAGTCAGAATAAAATTCCACATCTAGCCGGAACAACTTTTAGCATCTAAACAAAAGAAATCAACATAGAGTTGTGCCACACCACTTGACCTCAAGAGGACCCACAGGAAACAATGTACAAACAGGAAGGATTCAATGTGCTCCAAAAGCTGTCTCAGTCCTGTCTGTCCACAGGGATGCAGTAGTTCTTCTTGGACCACCATTGCACTGTGAAAGAAGGAGGTCAGTTCCACCTCCATGACCTTCAGCTAGTCTCTAAAGCACTTGCCTGGTGTTATTTGATGCTCTGACTCAAATCCCTTCCACACCTGATATGGGACATGGCCTTAAGCAGGAGTCTCCTGCTTCCCAGCAGAGTGTCATGCCTCTCTCCCGAGTCATTTCCATTCAGAGTAATGCTGGGCTGGGTTTGGTGAAACCAAAGCACAGAAACTTTTAGGCAACAACCCAGGCTGGGGTTTAGTTATTGGAATTTCTTTTTAAACAAAAGGACTTCCAAAAATACCCATTTCAAAAAGCCATTTAGTTGTGTTGGAGCTAAAATACCTCCTTCATCCTCCACAATCTCTTCTGAACACAGTTGTGACAAAAAGCTGAGCATCTGTTGGACTAGCTGGCATCTTTTCTGTTTAGCCACTAACAGCTTCCTCCCTCTGCGTGCTGATACAGCTCTTACTGGGAAAAATTTTGGCGGTGGGGCATGAACTTTCTCCAGCACTCAGGATTACATCGTCACTGCCAGCTGGGATCACCTCCACACTATTCTGCCTCATCACCTTTGTTTTTTCTCAAAGTGACAGCTCTGCATTTCTGCCTTCACAGGCAGCTAGGAAGGACGAGGAGATCTCAAGCAGAGGTCACAGAGGAAGGGTTTTGTGGCACACAAAGATGTTCATGAGCAGATTAGAGCAGGTTTTACACAGAGGCCCAGTCACAGAGACAGTGACTGATTGCGCCCTGGCTACAGACGGGTGCATGGCTGGGAGGAGGACCTGTGCTCCTAGGGGACTGTGGATCCACAGTGAGCCCTCTGGGGTGGGACATGCTGAAAGAGTCTCTGGTGCTGCTACCTAAAAAGCCCTTTATCCTGATGTCAGGGTTCCTATGGCAATGGGAAGACTAAGTCATCACAATGGTAGGGGAGGGGGGTTGGCATTGAACACTTCCCCATATATGTCACTGCTTATACGAAGTATACTAGCTCATATCTATGCCTTCCATACCCTTGTCATGCGCTTGAGGTGATCAGAAGGGTTTCAGCTCTTGCCAACAACTTTTAGGGCTATTTTGTCTTTCATATTTCAACAAAAAAACTCTTTTGGGGGTGCTTGGTATTTTTTTCTTTGAAAAGATACAAAGTATTTTTCCAGTCATTTGTTCCCACTTTTTCCAAAATGGCAATTTAGTGAGAAGGAATTTAAAAGGCAGTCCAGCTCCCTGTGACTGAGGTTGGCTGCATGAGCCTCATGCTGCGTTTGGAGTTTGTGGCAACCACTGCTCTCCTCACAGGACCATAGGACATGTAGGCACCATAGGGACATTCCCTGTTAACTCTGTGCACAGTGTGGGCAAAATCTGATCCACTTTACATGGGAAACAGTTGCTGAAAGTGTGTCTTCAGTCTCTGCCAGCAGGTGCCGAATGTCCCATCTGCTCATGGAGCTCAGTCTGTCTTCAGATGCACTACTTTTTCATCACCTGCTCTTTCATAATTGCCATTTCCACCAGCAATTTCCAACCTTCCCGGAGGAGCTATTGGGTCTGTTTGCCATCTGTCCTTCTCCTTCCCCTGAGAACACTCAGACAATGTTTCATTTAGTATTGTTGGTTTTTTAAGCAAGTTCAACATCTTTTGATAATAAATTGCTCTTGATATCCCCTGGAGGCACTTCCATCTCCTTTGGTGACCTCTTGCTCTTTCTGTGCATTACCATGGCTTAATGTTCGCCTGTCCTCTTGCCATTTCATCGGTCCACATTTGACGACAGAACAACCCCTGAGTCATGATCCTATTACTTTTCTGGAGAGTGCTTACTACTACCCAAGATTACTTTTCCCCTTAGCATCTTAGCATTACTCTTTTCTCATTTGCATTCTTTTGTGTGTGTGTTCTTCATTTCCTTCCTGGATTTTCACTCCACATCTTTACTTCTGGCACTCCCCTTTCTTTTGTCCCTGAAAAACAAAGATAATAAAGCCTACAACAGCTTTTTAGATAAGGGTTTTTTGTTTTTTTTCTAATTAACTTGTTATTGCTTTTCTTTGAGGGAATAAAAAGAATTTGTGTATACCCAACACAGACAGGGACAAATACAGATAAAACCAAAGATTCACCTATGTTAAATAATTGGAAAACCTGGACAACATTATATTTAAAGTGATGCATAGAGAAGGAGAAAAGAACAGCAAATGAAAGCAAAATCTGGGAGTGCTTTCACTTAGCCAACTTCTGCAGACAAAAATGAAGTAAAATTAAGTTCTTCTAATCTGATAAAAATACAGAATTGGGCAAATGTACCACTTCATCTAAGACTGGATTTCACCTCTCTGTCTTTTTCATGTTGAGATTGACAGATTTTTTCAAATTGCCTTTAAAATATTATTTTTAAAAAGTAGAGAGAGCTAAGATTTCCTCCATCAGATGCCTGCGAAAGCTGAAGCTTGAAGAAAGACATCAGGTATGAGGCTCAGATGAATACTGCAAGAGGTGGCAATGCTGGAATTTGCTTTACAGCGGTGTCACTTCGTCTCCTAAACCAAGACTTTCCTCTGAAACTTCCAGACTGCATTATTGGTTGCTAGACAAGAAAATGCAAAGTGCTGAGGGAAATACCAAGAGGAAGCCTATGGAGGAGCTCAACTGGTTATTCACAGGAAGCACTTCTGAACTATCTACTCATCTCCCATGGTTTCTTTGGGTAGCACCAAAGAGAGATGTCTCCGCTTTCTATGTCCTATCTCTTTTTATTCTTTCTTCTTTTGTCACCAGCCCTTCTCAGACCAGTGAGGGAGTCTTCCCAGACAGGTATCGCTGGAGTACGGAGCCTTATGCACCATGGTCCTCTGCTATCATTCCTTCTCTCCCAGATAATTTGTTCTCGGTACCAGGACACGGTTTGTGGTCTGCTTGGTGTTTAAGTGCGTTGAAGCAAGAAGTCACAACAGACTCCTCAAAACATTTAGATTGGGTGGATGAGGGGAGGGCAGTGGATGTTGTCTACCTTGACTTTGGCAAGGCTTTCGACACTGTCTCCCACATCATCCTCACTGGCAAGCTTAGGAAGTGTGGGATAGATGGATGGACAGTGGGGTGGATTGAGAACTGGCTAGCAGATAGAGCTCAGAGGGTTGTGGTTAGTGGTGCAGAGTCTAGCTGGAGGTCAGTAACAAGTGGTGTCCCTCAAGGGTCAGTACTGGGTCCAGTCCTGTTCAATATATTCATCGATGATCTGGACAAAGGGATAGAGTGTACCATCAGCAAGTTTGCTGATGACACTAAACTGGGAGGAGTGGCTGATACGCCAGAAGGCTGTGCTGCCTTACAGCGTGACCTGGATAGGCTGGAGAGTTGGGCAGAGAGGAACTTAATGAAATTCAACAAAGGTAAATGTAGGGTACTGCATCTGGGGAGGAATAACCCCATGCATCGGTACAGGTTGGGGGCCGACCTCCTGGAGAGCAGCTCTGTGGAAAGGGACCTGGGAGTCCTGGTGGACAACAGGATGACCATGAGCCAGCAATGTGCCCTGGCGGCCAAGAGGGCCAATGGCATCCTGGGGTGCATCAAAAGGAGTGTGGCCAGCAGGTCGAGGGAGGTCATCCTCCCCCTCTACTCTGCCCTGGTGAGGCCGCATCTGGAATACTGCGTCCAGTTCTGGGCTCCCCAGTTCAAGAAGGACAGGGATCTGCTGGAGAGGGTCCAGCAAAGGGCTACAAAGATGATTAGGGGATTGGAACATCTTTCATATGAGGAGAGGCTGAGGGATTTGGGCCTCTTTAGTCTGGAGAAAAGAAGATTGAGGGGGGATCTTGTTAATGCTTTCAAATACTTGAAGGGAGGATGCCAGGGGGATGGGAGCAGTCTTTTTTCAGTGGTGCCCATTGATAGGACGAGGGATAATGGGCACAAGCTTGAACATAGGAAGTTCCATCTTAACATGAGGAGGAACTTCTTTACTTTGAGGGTGGTGGAGCACTGGAACAGGCTGCCCAGAGAGGTTGTGGAGTCTCCCACTCTGGAGACATTCAAAACCCGCCTGGACGCTGTCCTGTGCAACCTGTTGTAGGTGACCCTGCTCTGGCAGGGGGGTGGACTAGATGATCTCCAGAGGTCCCTTCCAACCCTGACTATTCTGTGATTCTGTGATTCTGTGATTCTGTGCTGGATGTAAAAACTGTCCCTTGGATGCTGTTGCTTCACTTGCAGAGGGGCTGTTGGGCTCCCATTGCCCAAGTGTGCCAATTTAATGGATCAGGGAAGTCATAGTAGTGACATTGCAGGAGACAGCTTTACTTGCTGAGCCAGGGGGTTCTAAAGTGGTTTTTGGTAGCCTGTGGCTCTTTCATGCTTCATATACTCAAGATGTAAGTTGTGGTTTAGCCATGGTATGTACTACAGCTTTTGCTGAAGTGTGGGTGCTGTACTGGGCATGCAGGTTATTTCTACAGTCCCATCCTTGCTAGCAGGCTGTCTGAGAGAGAAATGCATTGTCAGCAGTGGGGCTCCTAAAACTGGGGTGGTCTCCACTCTGCTCTCCTACCTCTTAGAGAGAAGCCTTGACTGAATGTGAAGGACATGTCTCCTCTTAACCCTCCCAGCTCTGCTATCATCTGGACAGCAGTATACAAACACGATCCAGTCTACTGAGATTCCTAAACTCGTCCTGGCTCCCAGACTGACCCTTCACTTCTTCCACTTTCTTTTCTTCAGAGGTCTGGTCCTGGCTTTTTTATGCAGCCAGTGAGAGCTATGTGGCTTGAGTCTCTGTGGGACTCTGATGACCATGCTCCCTGCCCCACTGTGTCCACTGAGAGCTGACATCTCCTGAACTATCAAGCAAAACTTATGTAGGCTGCCCTTCCAAGAAGCATGGCCAGCTCTCCCATCCTACCACATCAACAGAGCCACTGCCTCCCATAACTTCCTCACGGTGAGCTTAGGAAGTGTGGGTTAGACAAATGGACAGTGAGGTGGATTGAGAACTGGATGAATGGCAGAGCTCAGAGGGTTGTAATCAGTGGTTCAGAGTCTTGTTGGAGGCCTGTAACCAGAAGTGTTCCCCAGGGGTCAGTACTGGGCCCAGTCTTGTTCAACATATTCAGTGAACCTGGATGAGGGGAAACAGTGTACCCTCAGCAAATTTCCTGATGACACAAAACTGGGATGAGTGGCTGACACACCTAGAAGGCTGTGCTGCCGTTCAGCAAGACCTGGAGAGGCTAGAGAGTTGGGTGGGGAGGAACCTAATGAAGTTCAACAAGGACAAGTGTAGGGTCCTGCACCTAGGGAGGAATAACTCCATGCACCAGTACAGGTGAGGGGTTGACCTGCTGGAAAGCAGCTCTGCACAGAGCAACATGGGAGTCTTGGTGGACAACAAGTTGACCATGAGCCAACAATGTGCTTTTGTGGCCAAGAAGGCCGATGGCATCTTGGGGTGCCTTAAAAAGACTGTGGCCAGCAGGTCGAGGGAGGTCATGCTCCCCCTCTGGTGGGGGCCCTGGTGAGGCCACATCTGGAGTACTGTGTCCAGTTCTGGGCTCCCCAGTTCAAGAAGGACAGACAGGCAGTTACTGGAGAGAGTCCAGCAGAGGGCTACAAAGACGATCAAGGGACTGGATCACCTCTCTTACAAGGAAACAGACCTGCGTCTATTTAGCCTGGAGAAGACTGAGAGGGGATCTCATCAATGCTTATAAATATATAAAGGGTGGGTGTCAAGAGGACGGGGCCAGACTCCTTCCAGTGGCGCCCAGCAACAGGATAAGGGGCAACGGGTGCAAACAGGAACACAGGAAATTCCATCTCAACATGAGGAAGAAGTTCTTTACTTTGAGGGTGACAGAGCCCTGGAATAGTCTGCCCAGAGAAGCAGCAGAGTCTCCTTCTCTGGAGATATTCAAAACCCACCTGGATGCGTTCCTGTCCAACCTGCTCTAGGTGAACCTGCTATGGCAGAGGGGTTGGACAAGATGACTCTGAAGGTCCTTTCCAACCCCTACCATTCTGTGACTCCATGGTTCTGTGAAAACCATTTCCCAGCTATCACATTTCAGTAGGGAATCGCAGTTATACCTTGCATTTTTTGTTCGGGGTTGAAAAGTTTTTTTTTCAGGGGGAGGGAATACATCCTCTAATTGTGTATTAGTGTTCAAGTGCCGAGCTGGTGAACTCCTTCTGGCTCAGGTGAGTGAGAGAGAGAAATTCTGACTCATTTGCAACAAGGAAGGAAGCGGAGTATACTGTGTGCTCAGAATTAGAGGCAGCAGGCAAGATTATAGCTGGAAAGGCTGCCTGCTGAGAGCACAGTGTATTTAGAAGCATCTAAAATTATTTGTGTGACTCAATACTGTTTTCCTAACACTGACAGCAGCGGGTGGTAACTCTCCCCCTTAGGATGCTCTTTTTATCCTCCTTGATTTTTTTACTTGTGGATGAGAATGGGGAAGAAAAATGAAGAGGGAGAGTTTCTCTGCTGTTTAATCAAAAACAAACAACACTGCACTTCTGCAGCAATTCGAGGTGGTTTGCAGATGAGCTTGGAGGTGTTGGGACTTGGACCTGGGTCGGTATCATGGTACCTGCTGTTGTACACAAGAGCAAAGTTGTGTGGTTATCTCTAAGTGGTTCTGATTGAGCTGAAGGGTTTGTTTGTGCTGGAACAAAGCCTTTTCTTTCTGTCAAAGGCAATTTTACACAGTCAAAGCCATGGCAATGTGTGGGCACCACTATGAAACCTGGAATGTCTAATACAGCAATTCTGGGAGCCAGGAGGACCCAACAGTAGCAGCACTAAGAAATGCTAAGGTCAAATGGTAAGGACTCTGCTACAAGTTATTCACCTTCATATTACAGAGGTCCTTGGCGATCCAGAACTACCAATAGTATTTAATTTTCTTCCCAAACCCTATTCTCTTCTGCTCAAACCCTGATATCCCCTTACCCATAAAAGTATGCCCCCTCAGACAAATCTCATCTGATGGGGTCATGTTGAAAGTGATACCTGCTCTCAATGCACAGACTTCGGAGACCCTACTGCATGTGCTGTCCCAGGATTTAGTTTCTCTCCCAGGTAATAAAACTAGGTACCTCCTGGCTTTTCTTAACCTTCCTCACATCCGATTCCACCTTTTGCCTCTGTCTACTGGATCAAGTAGCATTTGGCTGTCAGGAATGCTCTGAAGGTTCCCAGTGGTTGGAGATCGTGACTGAGCTACTTCTTTGCCAGCTCATTTAAGCCCAGAGCTTGCTGGGAAGCTTAAAGAAAAGACAGTTTCATGTCACAGTGTGTCTCTGGAGGTCCAAATGGACCTCATGCCAGGCGGGTGAGTGGGCGCAGACACTGCTGTGCAGTCGTGATGATAACATGGCAACGCCTGAGCCAGCTATTATCTTCAATGATTCATTATTTCCCCTCTTATCTCCTTCCCTAACCAGCTTTGCTGACAAAATTAGTAGCTACCTGCTGTATGCTTAGCGCTACCACTCACAGCACAGAAGAAAATATTAATTCATCATAAATGGAAGCAAATGGACCCACATTAAGCAGAAAGCAGCTTGCACTTGTATTATTGCATCAAAGTGAATGGTACGCTTTGACTCAGCTAATAGAGGCCATCACAGAGAAAAGCCTGCTAGGCAGAAAAGAGGAAGTCCAGATCTGGATGAGGAAGCATCTAGTGACACCACGAGCCATCTTTAAAGCTGTGTAAGTATCAAACACAGCATGTTTCTTTAGAATCATAGAATAGTTGAGGTTGGAAGGGACCTTCAAGATCATTGAGTTCCAACCCCCCTGCCATAGGCAGGGACACCTCCCACCAGACCAGGTTGCTCAAAGCCCCATCCAGCCTGGCCTTGAACACTTCCAGGGACTGAGCTTCCACAACTTCTCCGGACAGCCTGTTCCAGTGCCTTACTACCCTCAAAGTGAAAAATTTCTTCCTAATATCTAATCTAAATCTGCCTTCTTCCAGTTTGAAGCCATTCCCCTTCGTCCTATCACTACATGCCCTTATAAAAAGTCCTTCCCCAGCTCTCCTGTAGACCCCCTTTAGGTACTGGAAGGCCGCTATAGGTCTCCCCAGAGCTTTTCTTCTCCTGGCTGAACGATCCCAGTTCTCTTAGCCTGTCCTCATAGGAGAGGTGCTCCAGCCCTCTGATCATCTTTGTGGCCCTCCTCTGGACCTGCTCCAACAGGTCCGTGTCTTTCCTATGTTGGAGGGCTCCAGAGCTGGACGCAGTACTTCGTTCAAATCCCCTTGCACTTTATGTAGCTTTCTGGGCTGGACCTCCTCTTGATCCATCTAAACCACAGAAAAGGGAAAATGGGTGCATAGTAAGAGACGTCTTAGTCTTCCCCTTCTCCACAACCATGTCCAGTGCCCAACGCACTGCAGAGAGCAGGAAAATCCAACTAAGAAGGAGCATGGATTAATGTGCAACTCATGCAGATGGATACCCTACCTGACTTCTTTCGGATCCACTGTTTTTGTCTGGGTACTTGTTATCTACCCAGGATCTAGTGGTGGAAAGAATCTCTTTTCCATTCATAGAAAGGACTCATCCTAGCCCTAAAGAAAAGGCACCAAAATGAGAGCTATCTGCCAGCGGAGAAATGGAGGTTGTCCATGTATGCAGCTGACTGTTACCTGCTCACAACCAGAACATCTGCACAGAAATTATTGCACCAATGAGCAAGGTCTTAGTCAGGTCCTTTTCCAGATGTCTTTCAGTCATACTGCAGAGGATACAAAGAGTCACAGAAATGCGCTTCTTTAGGGGCAGTCAATACATTGATGAAGCAATTGTTCCAGCTCCGAAACATTGCTCCCACCTTGCCTTCTCCCCCTAAATTGCTTTACCCATAATTAGCACCCCAACAGAAATGCATTTGAGCCCGCAAAGAGGCAAGCTCCAGACACGATTGCTTTTCCTTCTTGTTCATTCAAGGTCAGCTCCAGTCCTACGGCACCAGCTTATTTTTTCCAGCAAAGCGTTACAAAACCATGGTAATGGGATTGACCTCTGCCTGCAAGCTGCTAATGACTTCCTGGGTGAGCACCCAGGGAATGGATCCACTCTGGTCTGTGTGCCGCTGGGGGAATTCATTCACTGGCAGAGCATTACTTAGCTGACTTTCAGCACTTTCACAGAAATAGGGGCTCAGCGATGGCTGGGTGAAACCCACAGCTTGCCAGGGGGGCTGGCTATTGTCAGATGTTGTTAAATCTCACAATGCTGCACAGCCACTGCATGTCCCTAGCAGACAGGGTGCTTTCGTTCAACAGTTATTTGGGAGCAAAGTGCACCAAGTACCTTCGGCAAGCATTATTATTAACTCTGATTATTCACCACTGGTTTTGCTATTACTCTATACCTAAGAGAGGGCACAGTGACTCAGACCCCAGGAGGCCAGTGAAGGAATGCACAGATCCGTGGCACAAGCAGGCATGAGCTCGTGTCCCAAGCAGGCACAGCAAGGCAGGTATGGTCCAAAGACCTTGCAAGTTTTCTGCAGTCCAGAGCTGGCTGCAGAGCCCTCCTAGGGCATATGGCAGGCATGAGAGAGGAGGCTGCACCCCTCGTTTCATGTGATATGGATCTGTAAAAGAAAAGGAAGGGAAGAGGTTTTCCTGAGAACAACATCCGTCACAAATGAAACTGAGCCAGGCTTGTGAGTTAAGCTGCATTATGAATAAGGTCTAGCAATTGAATTGAGTCTTCAGAAAAATAAATAAACCAAAAGCATGCTGAAACCAGGCCAGCTCCTGTTGACGCTTTGGACCCAGATCCCTTCTGAGCTTTGACTTGCAGAGCCATTCTGTAAGTCCAGAGGATGGAGGACATGAGCTTCTCTACTTCGAAGTCTCCCAAAGAACCTGATCTAGCAGGTAGGGTGGCCCTGCTTGGTGCGGGATTTGGAGAAATCTCCAGAGTTTCTTTCCCACCTGAATCTTTTTATGATGCTATGATATTTCCCGCTGAATACCATATGAAGGGAAAAGCACAACACATCTAATTTTTGCAGGTCTCCTCCTTTGGCACAGGTCTTTTTAGCCTGTAGCAGCCAGCACAGCCTCTCAGGAAGTGTAGTCTCCTCTCCAAAGAAACATACATATGCACCAGCCCTTCCAGTACTGCTCATTAGCACCTTTTCAGTGTCCTGTATTTTTTGCAATTACTGGATAAGCAAAAAATCAATAACAGTTTTTCTTGTCCTTATGCTGAACTCACAGAAGGACCAGTTTACCCTGGAATGACTCAACTGGCTTTGCAGCCATCCAGCTGCACAGGGATCCACACGGACCTACGAAGAAGGTCCAAACTGAATATTGTAAGTCAATAAATGTGGGAATTCAGGGCACTTGATTTTCAAGTTGCCTGGTTTATTAACTCAACAGTATGGTCTAGTTGCCCAAAAAGAGGGCTGTGAGCCAGGTCTCCTGACTTGTCAGGGTCCTGAGTGCACATAAACATACTCACACCCAACGGCTCCATTTAAGCCCAGCCCTGGGCCTTCAAATCCTGTTTGATCTGTGCTGTGGATTTGCTCAGCCACAGCTATGCCTGTGCCTGGCCATGGACCCCATTGGGGTCTGGGCTGTCATCTGCAGGCAGGCTTCCTGAGTTGACCGAGGACGTGTCTTGTCACCATGAACTCTCCTGATGATCACTCTTGGCTGAACCTGTCTGTCATCTAGGCCTGCCTTGCCTGGGTACTGCGCATTGGGGCCCTGTTTTGCAGAGCCCATGCCTTGCTGGCTGTGTTACCATGCCTGACTCCTGTCCTTTAGGGAGGACCTAAGGCTGGCCCTCACTGCTCCTGGACACTAACTCTGCTATTGAGGTGCCCGATCACCTTGAGGAAATTGTTCCCATCCGTGCTTACTTTAGCTCTGGGGCTTTTCAAAACAGCAATTAATGATGGATGGGAACCGCAGCCCAAGCCAAGTCTGAGTCACCACAGAAGCCAGCCAGGTACGTGGTTGTCCTCCCTTGTGTGACTGTCTTCAGTTTAGCCTTAGATTAGGTTCTCGTTCAGGATTTTTCCTTGACTTAGCTGTTGTTCATACTACAGAAAACGGGCTTGCCACATCCTGTCCCATCAGTAGAGGGGAGAATCAGCTTCAGAGTCAGGCTGGGCATTATGAGCAGAGCACTTAGCACCAGGAGCCTGTTAGGAGCTGAGAGGTCTTTCATGGAGACACACAAGGTGAGCACAGGCCAAAGTGAGACTTTGATTTCACTGTCTGTCTTTATCTGTGGCTTGAAGATACACAAGCAATTATTTAGTTTTGTGAATGTGCACTAAATGTGTGGCTATCTCATAAGAGAAAGGATCAGCTTAAAAAAAAAAATCAGTATCACAAATCTGGTTCTAATACTGCTTCAGCTTTCAGCTCACCCAGGAATCCCTTTTCTCCGCAAAGAGGTGGTGGGTTTTTTTGCTACTTGTGCTTTCAGGTGAACTCTCCCAGTGCTGGCAGACTTCTGCCTGGTTTGAGGGCTCCCTTCACTTTTCCCCCACCAGTGAAATCCACATTTACAGCTGCTGGAACCTTCAAAAACAAAAAGAAAACAGGAAAACCAGAGCCTAGACTGCTATGCCAGTGTGACAACTGTAAGTCTGTAACACTAGATTTGCTTATGAACCCTTTCCCTTGCGTCTGGTGGATCATTTGACATGCATGCATCCAAACTGAGTGAGCTGGTGTAGCTGTTTCCAGATGGGCTTCATCTCATCCCAGGGTGAGTGTATAAGCTGAGCAGATGATTCATTCTCTGCAGGTATTAGTCTTTTCAGTCTTTACAGCGCTATCATAACCTTCAGAAATGGTGCTTTGTTGTTTATCAGCACCTGCTTAAAAGAAGCAAGTATGAAAACAGTAATGCCTCATTGCAACAAATCTCATCAAATTTGGAACTGAGCACCTAACAGCAGAGAGATGTAGGTGTTGTGCTACACTGCCTTCCTTCTGCCACTCACAAAGTGGACGAACAACTTAAATTTTAATGCTATTGTAAATGGGAAATAATGCCCACTGGCAGGAAAGGGTTAAGATCCAGTGGAGTCACCCAAAAGGAAGACCAGGGTACCTTTCAGACTCTGGGGGTTTTTCCCATCTTTTTTCCCCAAATATTTCTCTGGTGGCAGTCTCTTTTTCTTCGTCCCCACAGACAACAGTCTTTTTGCTTGACCAAGGAAATAATAGGTGCTTACAAAAGCAAAGAACTACCTTAAATTGCTTGGGCAGCAGGCATGGTAGGTTCGATTAATTGCCTTAACTTTGCAGAAACATCTGGTATGCTGTTTACATCCTGTGAGAAGCAGACTTCCATTAGGAATGGAGTAAAGAAGATGAATGAAAAGCTGCAAAGACTCATCCACAGACGAGCAAACATAAGATCTTTATCTTATTCCTATAGAAACCACACTGCAAAATGCATCTGCTCACAGAATTTCGGAGTAACACAGCTTTCAGGTGCTTACAGGAGCTTTGATTGTAAGGATGACAGCAAATGGGGATGATGAAAAGAGTCTAATTATTATTATTGTTGTTGCAGGTAAAGTTACACTGTCTGACACTGGAAAGTGTTTCTGGACTTCATTCAGATGTGTTCCAGCAAGGACACAAGGACCAGAAGCAACATGGTGTAAACTGAACCACAGGCTGGAGCCTTCATCACAAACCCATATCCACGTAAGCTCATTGAAAAACATGACCAGCATGGCACAAAGGACCTTGCGGGGTTTATGGCAAAGGCTCTGTGTGTGTGAAGGGGGCAGAAGAAACTGCATAAGCAGCCAGAGAAGACAGCAAGGAACCAGAGCCAGAGCCATGGATGACTTGACCCTGAAACTGAGTTTCTTGAATGGAGTACTGGTGAAAAGAGGTTTCAGTTATTTTCGGGCTTTTCCTCCAGGATACAGGATGTTGTGTCCTCCTCAGAAACAACATTGCTTCTCATCAAAATGAAAGGGATGATTTCTAAACCACAACGTTGCTCCTGTTCAATACATTCATCGATGATCTGGACGAAGGGATAGAGTGTACCATCAGCAAGTTTGCTGATGACACTAAACTGGGAGGAGTGGCTGA